>WBMV01008391.1:236685-457205 GCA_013396655.1 Campylorhamphus procurvoides | reverse complement strand
CCGCCTGCAGCTGCGCTACGACTCGCCGAGCCGCGCCCTGGTGCTGCCCCTGGTGCTGGAGGTGGAGGTGCTCTTCACCCAGCTGGAGATCGTCACCCGCAACCTGCCCCTCACCGTGGAGCGCCTGCGGGGCACCAGCACCCCGCTGGACGCGCGCAGCCTGGAGTTCGCCTTCGAGCCGGGCCGGCAGCGCTGCCGGGTGGGGCTGCTGCCGCTGCTGGCCGGGCTGCCCCGCTACGGAGAGATCCTCAACTACCCCGCGGNTGCGCTACCGGCATACGGCTGCTGGCGGCTCCCCGAACCGCGACCTGGTGCCGCTGGTGGCCGAGCTGCGGGACGCGGCGGGCGGCGGGGCGCTGCTCAAGCGGGAGTACTTCCAGGTGCTGGTGCGGATCCGCGCCGGCACCGAGAACGTGGCCCCCAAACCCAGCTTCTTGGCCATGCTGATGATGGAGGTGGACCAGTTCGTCCTCACGGCCCTCACGCCTGACATGCTGTCGGCTGAGGATGCTGAGTCGCCACCTGACCTGCTGCTCTTTAACATCACCTCTCCCTTTGGCCCTGGCCAGGGCCACATGGTCAGCACAGATGACCGGAGCTTGCCTGTCACCTCCTTCAGCCAGCGGGATGTGAGGGAGCTGCGCATTGCTTACCAGCCGCCCGTGGAGGACTCGGATCGGGAGCGGCTTTTCGAGCTTGAGCTGGAGGTGTTGGACCCGGAGGGTGCTGCCTCAGAGCCCTTCTCCTTTGTGATTGTGGTGAAGCCCATGAACACCCTGGCACCCGTGGTGACACGCAACACTGGCCTCGTGCTCTATGAGGGGCAGTCGCGGCCCCTCTCGGGCCCAGGTCCCAACCCCAACCTGGTGATCAGTGACGAGGATGACCTTGAGCAGGTGCAGGTGAGCGTGGTGGCAGGACTGAAGCATGGCCACCTCGCTCTCCTGGAGGACACCCCAGGATCTGCTGCCCCTCGTAAACACTTCACAGTGGCCGAGCTGGCAGCAGGCTGGGTCATTTATCAGCATGATGGCAGTGAGTCCCCACTCAGTGACAACCTGGTGCTGCGGCTGGAAGACGGTGGCTCTCGCCATCGCGTTGAGTTCCTGTTCCCCATTACTCTGGTGCCCATTGATGACCAGCCACCCCTACTTAATGCTAACACAGGGCTTGCCATGGCTGAGGGCGAAACAGTGCCCATCACCACCCGTGCTCTTAGTGCCACTGACATTGACTCACAGGATGCCATCCTGCTTTTCACAGTGGAGTCTGGCCCCACTGCTGGACAGCTCCTCCTCCGTCAAGCGCAACCACCTCCTGGCTGGGAAGAGGAGGAAGAAGATGAGGGCTTTTCTTGGAGGAGAGTTCCAGGTTTAGCCGGGAGCTCCCTCATCTATGAAAAACCAGTGAGAGAGTGGCTGCAACAGGACATTGTCGAAGGGCGTCTCTATTACCAGCACTTTGGGGCTCACAGCCCTGGCCCTGGGGTTGTGTTGGACCAGTTTGTCTTTAGAGTCCAGGATGACAATGACCCACCCAACCGCTCAGGGCCACAGACTTTTGTGATTCGGGTGCATCCCGTAGACAGGCTAGCCCCAGAGCTGCACAGTAGCAGCAGCCTGCACTTAATAGTTGCAGAACAGCAGGTGACCCCTCTGCGGAGGAAGCACTTGTGTTACACAGATCAGGATTCAGGGGACCGCGAACTCCGCTACACGGTAACCCAGCCCCCAACTGACACTGACACCAACCACCCTCCAGATGTATACGGAGCTCGCCTTGGATCCCTCGTGCTGACTGAAGATCACTCTGTGGAAGTTACCCACTTCACCCAAGCCCAGATCAATCACCACAAGATCTCGTACCGCCCCCCGCAGGAGGAACTGGGGGTGGCTCCTCATTTGATTCAGTTTCAGTATCAAGTGCAAGATGCAGCTGGCAATGCAGCCAAAGGGACTTTCACCATCTACCTGCAGCCTGTGGATAACCAGCCTCCTGAAATCACTAATACTGGCTTCACTTTGCCTGAGGGAGGCAGCCATGTCCTGAGTCCAGCTGAGTTGGATGCCAGTGACACAGACACTGAACTTGCCCATCTCAGATTTATCTTGACCCAGGCTCCTCAGTATGGCCAATTACAGCTTTCGGGGTATGGTCTGGTTCCAGGAGGTGTCTTTGGCCTGGAGGATATCAGACAAGGGAGAGTGGTGTATGTACACAGTGGAGCTGAGACCAACAGTGATACCTGCAGGCTTGATGTGAGCGATGGGGTTCATTTTGTTCCCATCACGCTGAAAATGAATGTGCACCCAGTCGATGATGAGGTTCCTACACTTCGATTGCCCCCAGGCACTCTTGGTTCCTATCTAGATGTGCTGGAGAATGGTGCTGCTGAAATCACTGCTAATGTCATTCAGGGCACTGATGAGGATACAGATGACTTAATGCTGACGTTCATTGTAGAGGATCCTCCTAAGCATGGGGACATCTTGGTGCAAGGGGTGCCTGCAGAGAGATTTTCCCAGAGAGATCTGCTGGATGGTGCTGTGGTATATGCGCACACTGGTGGCGAAATAGGCCTTCTGCCCAAGGAAGATGCCTTCAACCTCACCTTGTCTGACCTCTCTGAGAAGTGGAGTGTCAGGGGCAGTGTCGTTCAAGGAGTTTCAGTCGTGGTAACCATTCTTCCTGTTGACAGTCAAGCCCCAGAGA
Organism: Campylorhamphus procurvoides; assembly: GCA_013396655.1. Classification (NCBI taxonomy): domain Eukaryota; kingdom Metazoa; phylum Chordata; class Aves; order Passeriformes; family Dendrocolaptidae; genus Campylorhamphus; species Campylorhamphus procurvoides. The sequence goes on along the minus strand of WBMV01008391.1, from coordinate 454,493 downwards.
TTTTTGTGGGGGAGCAGTTCCAGGTAACAGAAGGTGACAAAAGGGTCATTACTCCTGCTCACCTCAGGGCTGAAGATGTGGATACTCCAAGTGATGATATACTCTGCACAATTGTTGCTCAACCCACATCTGGGTATGTAGAGAACATTTCTCCTGCCCCAGGATCTGAAAAATCCAGGGCAGGTGTAGCTATAAGTGCTTTTACCTTGAAGGACCTCCGTCAAGGGCATATTTTTTATGTCCAAAGTATACATAAAGGTATAGAGCCCGTTGAAGACAGATTTGCTTTCCGCTGTTCTGATGGCATTAACTTTTCCCAGAGGCAGTTTTTCCCCGTTGTTATTATGCCCATCAATGATGAAGAGCCTGAAATCTTTATGCGAGAGTTTGTTGTGATGGAAGGCATGAGTCTGGTAATTGATACCCCCATCCTCAATGCAGTTGATGCAGACATCCCTGCTGATGAGCTAACATTCACAATCACCAGGCTTCCCAGCCATGGCCACATTGTAAACCAGCTGGTCAATGGAACTGTCCTAGTGAAGAGCTTCACCTTGGATCAGATAACAGAGAGCTCCAACATACTCTATGAACACGATGACTCTGAGACAAAAATGGACAGTTTTGAGGTGAAACTCACAGATGGTAAACATATCGTTAGGAAAATGGTGCCCATCGTGGTTATTCCTGTAGATGATGAGACACCCAGAATGGCCATCAATGATGGTTTGGAGACTGAAATAGGAGAAACTAGAATTATTAATGACAGAATATTGAAGGCTACTGATCTTGATTCTGAAGACAAAACCTTGACATACGTTGTAAGATATGGGCCAAGACAAGGCTTCTTGCAGAGATTAAAGCCTTCAGGTGGAGTAGAGAATATCACCCTGGGAATGAACTTCACCCAAGATGAAGTGGATAGAAACTTGATTCGATATATGCATTTTGGCCAAGAAGGAATTCGTGATCTTATCAAGTTTGATGTGACAGATGGAATAAATCCTCTCATTGATCGCTACTTTTATATAACAATAGGCAGTATTGATATTGTCTTCCCAGATGTCATCAGCAAAGGAGTTTCTTTGAAGGAAGGAGGGAAGGTAACCCTTACTACAGATTTGCTTAGCACCAGTGACCTGAATAGTCCAGATGAGAACTTAGTGTTCACTATTACCAGAGCACCTGTTCGTGGTCATCTTGAGTGCACAGATCAGCCTGGGGTACCCATCTCTACTTTTACTCAGCTCCTATTAGCAGGAAATAAAGTCTATTACATTCACACTTCAGAAGATGAGGTGAAAATGGACAGCTTTGAGTTTGAGGTGACTGATGGCTATAACCCTGTGTTTCGTACTTTCAGAATTTCTATTAGCGATGTGGACAATAAGAAACCTGTAGTCACAATCCATAATCTGGTGGTGAGTGAAAATGAATACAAACTGATAACCCCATTTGAACTGACTGCAGAAGACAGAGATACACCTGATGCATTGCTAAAATTTATCATCACTCAAATACCAGTTCACGGTCAGATCATGTTTAATAACTCCAAACTGGTCACCACATTCACTAAACAAGATCTAAATGAAAATCTAATCAGCTACAAACATGATGGCACAGAATCAGTTGAGGATAGTTTCTCCTTCACTGTTACGGATGGCACTCATACTGATTTCTATGTCTTCCCCAACACTGTGTTTGAAACAAGGAAACCTCAGACTATGAAGATTCGAATAATAGCTGTGGACAACAGTGTACCTCAAGTTGTAATAAATAAGGGTGCTCAGACTCTTCGTATCCTGCCCACAGGTCACACTGGATTTCTCATTACCAACAGGGTGCTCAAAGTGGAAGACAGGGACAGTTTGCATGTTACTCTTAAGATCAGAATCACAGAGGGTCCGCGCCATGGATTCCTGATCCACTTGGGGAAAGGCAACCATAGCATCAGCCAGTTCACCCAAGGTATTACAGTATTTCATGATTTCTTTAGGTCACGGGAAATACTCTTTTTCATGTTAAACTCTATAATAATTGATGGTAGAAACTGTCCGACAGTGAGCTTATTTGTAATGGCTTTTGTTATTTTTTACATATGTTTATTTATTGCATCTGTGACAGCTCTAAACAGGAAATGGGATCTGCTGGATAAACACTAATCACTAAACACTAAATCAAATAGCTTCTTTGCTTTGGAGAGCTTAGTCCAGATAATTGTGATTTGGACTTTCCATCAGTGATAGAAGTTTGGATAACAGAATTGGGCTGCACATCTTTAGATACAGTGCTTTCTTTAACCAGTTTTATTTAGGAAATGCTATGGGAGTGGCCAAGGTATTATTAACTAATAGTCATACCATGGCTAGGGTATTAGTTGCTGTACAGTCTTTGCACACTTAACTGTAAAAGCAAAATAATTTCCAAACCAATGGGGAAATAATATATTATGAGTGCATTTGTTGCCTTAATTACACAAATCTTAACCACAGGGTGTTTGTGGTAAATTAAAGGTAATGTAAATGGTTTTAAATTATGTCAGTGGTACTTATATTTTACATGCAACTAAAATATCAGGTGATATAAATAAGGCCAAAACCACATGTGTCGTATGTTCTGAAATAAAGCCTCATCACAAGGCTGTGAAGTAACTTGAGTTGAAATGGGAGCATTAGCTATTCTCCAGAGAATTTTCCATGTTACTTTTCAGTCAGTTAATGGCTGGTTAATTAACAATGAAATCATGTTTTTTGCAGCCTTCTGCAGCTGTGGAATGAGCAGATAGCACAGCAGCATGGAGACTCAAAGGGGCCCAGGGGGGCTGGGCTATGTAGGTGGTAAGGCTTGAGATGAACACTTGCAGTTGGCTGTATTTCATTTCACAGAGCCCATATTGGTACATACCCATGTTACATTCTTGGCTGGAGCCATGTACCAAATCCTTCTAAGTCCTGATGAGCTTTCAAATGGCTGTAGTGTCCTAGGTTTTGTAGTGTTAGTGTGCAAAAGAGGATGAGAAGGGACCAAACTATGTCCAAGAAGCTTTGGGAACCAGCACAGCTCCTTAAATGTAAGGCTTCAGTATAAAGAGCAATACAGAGTATTTTCAGAATAAGTGAGAAACAGTAAAGAAAGGAAGTTGTAAAATAAACAGATTATAGCTTTTTAAAGTGAGTTTCTTTTACATTCGATAATGTAGAATTACTGAACCGGTGTTCCTTCAAAGCAGACTAATGCATAGCACAGCAATATCCCTTTTTTTTGGTGAGGAGGGGGAGCACTCAGATGAGGTATGTATTGCATTCTCTCTTGTGCTGTGTGGCCAGGTGATGACCAAAATGAAGTTGTTACTTGGCTTTGAATTGGCAGTCCAGCTGTATGGTATGCTCACTGGTCTTCATGCAGGCTGTCTTAATACCCTGTCGTTACTCAAGCTGGTTAAGAAGCATGCAGCCCTCAGGAAAAATTGGTTTTAAAGCTAGTGAGGATCCCCAGAAAGAGGTGTAACTTCACAGGTGTCCGAAAGTACTGGCACAAGCACTCTTCATTTGTGTTGGATTGAAAAATGTTTTTAAGAAATACACATTTCTTCAACAATTTTGTTTTTTGGCCTCTATAAGCAAGTATCTTCTAAGCATCTGCACTATTTTTGTGGTATCTTCCCAACTTTGCTTTTTTAAATGGTTCATATTTTATGAAGGAAACACGTGATAATACCTTATGAATGGCCAAGCACTTGAGGGAGAAGAGGTGCCTGTAACAGCTGCATGAAAGGCAGAAATCATTAAGCTTATACAGGGAATAATACATCTGCAGAGGACAGGGAGGGAGAAATTTCTGGAAATCATAGAATAATGTGGGAGCAGAAGTCATTGGATGAAAGGGCACAATCTTTTCCTTTCCTTTTTCCTCATGCCTTGTTGTCTGTAGCTGCTTTTGGTATGAGGGGTTGTGAGTGGCAGAGAGACAAGAATTCTTGGCTGAACCTAGAAGGCTGCAGTTTTGAGAAGTAATATGAGACACAACTCTCTGTATAGTTCACTGTTGTCCCTCACCTTGTGGCCCACATGCAAACATTAACATGCAAACATTTAACACTGTCAAATCTGGGATTTATGCATCTTTCATGCTTACGCTATACTGAGACAAAGAATCATCTAATGTTCAGGGCAGAAGTGAACAACTTCTGTCATTTTCTTAATAATCCCATGTAAGTACAAATTTTGCAACTGACTTTGGGAAGCCTCTGTATTGACTATTGAACATGCTGTTATACACTTTTGTGTTTTGCTTTCCCCCCTTTTTAGGCCTTTCATCCTGCCATGTGCCACCTCTCAAAATGGTGAATAGTTGCCATTTAATCGACATGTGTGGGTTCTTATGGGGCTTGCAAAACTTGATTAGAGTCTTCCAGTTTATGTTGGAAGGGACTTCTGGATGTCATTTGGTCCAACCCCTACTCAGAAGTGGAACAACTTTGAAGTCAGTTGAGGCTGCTCAGGATCTCATGCAGATAAAATTTGAAAGCTGCTCAGTAGTTTGTGAAGTCTTTTGTAATACTCTACCACCTCACATTCCCATTTCTCAACTTGTGCCTGTGGTTGTATGAACAGACAACCTGAACACATTGAGTAAGGTAACATCGGTGAAACAAGACTTACTGTGTGCAAGTAGCGTAAGCGATCAGGCTTTTCAGATTGCGTGCAAATGAAGGAGGGGGCAGAGCAATTGCTTAGCATATAGCTTTCTGGCTTATGCTAATGGAGATATATTTTTCAAAATAAAAAATTATGGTGGATGTATTTCAAAATTATGTTGGAGAATTCCAAAATAAAATTAATTTTTAGCAGGTCCTGTAGCTACACAGTAGTGAATTGTGCTTAAAACTAGGCAAGTTTTGATATAACTAGCACAGCCTAATCAGCTGTGGAAGGAAAGCACAGACTTGCTCAAGTGACTCTGAACATGTTCTTAATGAACAGAAAGCAGGGCATTCCTTTGCAGTTATTCTGGCAAAATTAATGTTTGGATGACAAGTGGCTTTTTTTCTTATGAGGTGGTCCTGGTCCTGCAAATACTGGTTCAAGTGCTTATCTTTATATATACTGGTACCATGGATTTTGATAAGGTTACTCCTGTGAGCAGAACTGAGTACTTGTGTGTTTGCAGGATGAAAGATTTATTTGCTCCACTGGCATGAAGAGGTATTTGTTTGCATCCTCTTTGCAGTCCCATGAATTTTTGATCTTTAACTTTCAAACATTTATGGAAGAGATTCTTCAGTTACGTATATTTGCTGATAATGCTCTTAACTTGTTTGCCCTAGAAAATGTCTGGTTACTTTTGGAACTGGAGATTTTGTGAAGCTTTAACAAAAGTGGTTTGGGCTTCTTTTAGCATCCACCCTAACATCAGAAGAGAACTTGGGTGGTACTTGAGCTCCACTTTAATGCTATTAATTTCTTAACACTTTCTTGAAAAAGGTATCAGACATGGGTTTTTTACCAACAGCAGTCTTTCAAAGAAAGTGACAAAAATTAGTTTGTGTTGTATATTTCTCATCAGTATTCAAGGAAAACAGAAAACACAATAAATGTTTAACTTTTACATACTTTATTGCAATTGATGATTCAAAATTGTATACAATTTTTTTTCTTACTCAAGTCTTGTCTGTTTACTTTAATTGCATCTGTTTATTAAAACAGTCACTGTAAATGCCCTCTACAGTACTTTTTAGGTTGAAGAATGACAGAATTCAATATCTTAGTGGAGATATACCTCTGTTTAAGAAAATGGACCACTAAAAATATGAAATAGTTCTGACTGTTGAGCCCATGTTTTTAAATTTCCCATTAGTTGTTTTTGTAAATACAGCTTAAAAGAAAGAGGGCACTGGAGAGGGGGAAGTAAGGGAGGGAGAATGAATCAATGCTGTTAATACTGGAATTCCTCAGTTCTGCTGGAGAACCTCATCCTCTCTCTTGTTGAAGCTAAACTATTTAATACATGTAAAGTTTTTCTATAAAAACAGTTTCCTACCTTCAGCATTTAAAATAAAATCTATTTTTCCTGACTCTTTCCAGCTGATATTGATGACATGAAGATATGCTATGTTTTACGAGGGGGTGACAATGCCACCAGTGACATTTTTCATTTCATGGTTGAAGATGGTGGTGAGTACTCCTAAGATCTGTGTTTTTGTTGTTTTTTAGAGACAAAGAATTTAAGTATACTTTGGGAGTTGAAGAACACTGAATTTAATTGAAGGAAGTCTATGTTGCCTTCTGGAATATGATTTTTGTTATGGCTTTCCTATATTGTGAAAGTAATTCTAGTGATTACAAAGAGAGCTCTGTAATTACATGTAATGAAGAAAACCTAAACCTACTCTATGAAGAAAGTGAAATTCTGTAAGTCTACTCAGATGCCTGGGCTTTCTGTACTTTTACCTTTTTATTCCCTGTCCAGGCTCTTTACACTTAAATTCTAAGTCTTTATCTTGTAAAACTTTCTAAATTTTGATTTGTAGTTATTGTTGTACACCTTTTTAAAGGTTTCAGCTATAAGACTATATATATGAAAACTCTGATGTACATGTTGTGTAGAGTTTAAGTTTTTACTCCACCTACTTAACAGAACTCTCAGTGGCTTGTCAAAGATCTTTGTCAGGTGACTGATGTGAATTCTCCTGACTAATATTTTGCAGGATTGTCACAGATGCAAAAGGAACTGTAAAAACAAATTGAGAACACTGATATGTACTCATTTGAGGAGAATTTATGTAGATTTATTGTTTGTTGGTTTTACAGAACAACAAAAGAACAGTTTAAACAAAATGCGTTAACAGGCTTTTTTTCCCCATCCAAAGTCTGTACTTGATGTGGGTATTCCTAAATGTAGACATTCCTATGTGTGGTAACAGCTGGCTAGATTGTTTTACTTTATTACCTTTCTTAATATTTGATACATAGCTCTATGAGTAATTGGTGATGAATATTAGTTGATTTAATAATATACTTCGTAGAAAAAATACTTCAAATTAGCTTATTGTCAGCTCATGTGTACTCAGCTTGTGTTACTACTTCACAAGAAGCAAGCCAATTAAGGGTATTAAGACGAGTGAACAGGGATTTGTCCTGTCTGTCACACATTGAACAGTTTTGTCACCATCTACCATTGCTGGGAGTGGAATATTAAAATATATTTTCCTGTTCATTGTCCTGGACAAGCACAGAAGAGACAATACTTCTAGAAACTTGTCTTTGTCTTTGAAAATCTTTGTGACATCAGAGACTTAAGTAGTGAGATAAGAGTTTGTAACACTTGACTTGTTTTCTGTAAATATTTTCTTTTAACTGAGATACAGGTTAGAGAAACTTAAAGCTAAGTAAAGACAGTGGAACATGGGATGCTATATTTGCATAGTAATACCATCATTTTCCTACGACAGGTGGTCACCCCTTGGTGACATTATTCATGATTTTTAAGTTCTTCTAGTAGGTAAGCAAATACTCAGCCTTGAGATGTTTCAAGGTTTCATGTGTGGAAAGAAATTAAAGCTGAAGAAAGTTCACTCTCAGCAATCTGTTTAACATCAGTTCTTAAAACTTAATCACCCCTTGACAACCCAACATTTGTGGGACTTGTCTCCATGCTATTTAACATTTCCTAGTGGCAAATATGTAGTTAAGGCAAATTGCACTTCATATATTCAACTCTATACCAAGGATTTTTCTTTCATTGGAAAGCTTACCTGCCACATCTGCTTCTATTTGGAAGAGTTGTAACAACCTGTCAATTGTAGCAGCATGCTATTTTTCATAATACAAAGAATCATTATGGTTAAAAGGTGCTTGCTGATTTTTTTAGAGCCCTTGGAACTTGCAGTGTTACTTTCTTTCAGACTACTTAGCTAGATGGTAAGATGGTCTTTGCTTTCTTGAGGCTATTTGTTGACACAGTGAAAAATGAGCTTTGTTGCATTTCAGTGTGTTTCTGATTTTCTGCTTAACTGAAGATGGTAAAGCTGCATTTAAAATTGTTGAAGTCGTGATAATAACATTAGTAATTGTCTGAAGTAACTCAATTTTGTTAGCAGTTTCTTTAGAATCTGTAACAGATGAAAAATATAGCAATTTAATCTAGCAACATTCCCACCGTCCTCAGAAAGGCATCAAAGCCAGTGTTTTGCAGCTCAGGTATGTTTTGGCACACTTTCAGTGTACCAAGACTATTGTTTAGTTCTTTTGATTTTAAGCCAGATCATTCTAAGAGACTACACAAAACAGCTGAGGGAAGGATGCAGCACAGGTGATCAACATCCACTGTAGAAAGGCACACTTCATACTTCTGTCTCCTGTATCAGGAATTTTGCAGTAGTAGCAGGTTTGTACTACCATATGGTGCCTAATGGTATAAATTAAAAAAGTGAGACTTTACTTAAACTGAATTGTGTGACAGTCCATAAGTAATCCAGTTCAAATAAAGAGGGATTTCAAAATGTGATTCAATGAATGAATATATGTTCATGTAATTCAGCTAATTCTATTTCAAATAAGTAAAAAACTAAAATAAGGCATATCTTGCCACCCAAGTATTTTCTATCTTCCAGTGCTTCCATACCTCAATGAAGGAAACATACAACACCTGCTTTCTTCACATGACATGAATTAGAAAGTTGATTTTATCCTATTCCCATTGTGTTGCCTGTAAAATACTTTTCTACATGTCTTGCAATATTTGTTCATGGTCTGTGAACTGCAAATAGGAGAAAAAGAGCATGTCTTTCTCTAGCTCTATCTTTTGATAGTTAATTATACCATGACTTACAAGAGCAAATGCAGAAGCCTTTTTGTCACCCTCAGTCTGATTGCGGCCTGAGTCTATTAACTCAGTCAACTGCCTGGAGATCAAGTACAAGGAGTGAAGACCAAGAGTGGTGTGAACTTTGTTGTGGATCTGGAATTTTGTTTATCTTCTTACATGTGGTAGCATCTGTAGTGAGCAAGTTAGGGTGGCAGCAGCCTAGGTGTGTAAGTGAGGTGAAAAGAGCCAAGTCAGCACTCTGCCAGCTCTTGTCCCCTTGCCTGCTCTGTTTCTCACAGGGGGGATAAGGTGAGCACCGTGTTGCATGCCAAATTGTGACCTAGGATCCTAAAGCATGAAATATGGTACCGGCACAAGGTTCATTGCTTAGTAGCCAGTGGAGAAAACTACAGTATAGACTAGTGAAGAACAGCCTGGGGATTATGGCTGTCTCACTATGAACTTTCTAATTATAATTAAAGAGAACAGAAGTGGGCTCAATATGAAGAGAAAGGAAGGCCATTTAAAAGGAAAGAAAGCCCTCAGGACTGTAATTCACAAGAGAGAGCATAGGCCTTTGTATTCAAACTGAAATTAGAGGTTTCACCATAAAGAACTGGTTGAGTTTTAAAGCTCTAAAGAGTCTTATTGTCAGCCTCAATTACCTAAAAATGTATGGGTGTAGTGCTTTTCTGGCTTTAAGTGGCATTTTTAATAAGAGTAATTAAAAAGTAAAATAAATTTAACACAATTTGGCTTCGTATCAGCACTAATGTTCTGCAAAGGCAGAAAGTGTTTTTATTCTTCATATATAGGGATTTAGCTGCGGATAAATCAGGATCTGCTATAATGCGGGTGAGCCCATGCATTTCTGTTATACTCAAAACAAGAAGACAGTGGGAGTATATTGGGTGCTGCTGAATTAGCTGTGTGATACTTTGAAAGAAATTACTGTAGTTGATATGAACAATTTATTTTCCATTTTGTTTTAAATTTATATTTTAAAATAATTATGTGTACTGTTGATACTGGAAAAGTGTTTACTGAGAAAGTGTTCTGAGTCCTTTTTAGCAAAACCTTGAAGAAAGTGTGGAATTTCGTATTTCACAGAGGTTGCGAAAGTCTCACTTGAATCACTTTCCTCAAGAGTGGTCTACATTCCATTAAGAAGGTGGAGAAAAAACTCCTTTAGCAAGTGCAAACATGTGACAGTGGTGAATCTTGATGTTTACATTATTAAATTCTTAATTCAGTGATTAATAAGGGAATGAATGCTACCAGAAGGCAGGGAAAGCAGAATTTTCTCCCCATGGGAAGGTAAAAAAATGCAAATCCAGACTGATAGTTGAACTCCCAGACATATTTCTAGTATCTAAGTTTGCACACTATTGAAAGACTCACTAAACAGAAGAAAAAGATCCAGTTGAAAATGCTTGAACCTTTTAATTAATGAAAAACAAACTCATAGAGTAACTTATATCTGGTAATTTTAATGAGAAGCTGCAGCATTCTGCAGCAAGTCTGGAAGCTCAAGAAAACTGTGTATGTATGGCACTGCCAAATATCTGTGTAGAGTTGGTGCTTCAGCTATGCAAAATGGCACTAATCCGTATGGAATGAAAGTTGACACAGAAATTAGCGCCAGTGTGTTGAGCTCTTGTGCCTGTTTTAGAAAACTGCACGCTATAATTTCACGCTACATCCCTTGTGAGTGGTCTGAGGCATTTTTGCTCCTTACCTGAACTATGCACTGAAAATGTACAGTTAAAACTGAAGTCTGTTGTTTATCTTCTCTTTATTCTGTTTGTCTGAGATTTCTTGATGTCACTGCAGTAAGCCATAATAGTTGAATAACAATATGGATCTAATGCCCACCTATTCAATCTGTAGAAGCTACTTTCTCATGAAATGTGCTGTTTCAAATAATGTGGAACTGGTTGAACTGGTTTAAGGCAAATTTTTTTGCCAGATTCTGCTGATTGTGTAGAGTAAAACAAACATACCCCAAAGCTGGCACTAAACTCAAACCCCAGCACAAACTCCATGCCTCCAGGGGCAGTATCAGAGTCAAATACATTCCTTACCCAGCAATGAGTATCAGTTCTGGGGTAGCAGTCTTACTGCAGCAGTGTGCTGAATGCCAGCTAGAGAGCAGAGCTTCTCTCTAAAGGTTTATTGTTGTATTCTTTTTTGATTCACATAAGAAAAATTCTTTATCCTATTTACGTTTTGTAGATAAATGAAATGTTCAAGACCAGGTCATGTAATTGCTTGTGTGAAGGAATGTTTCTTCTAAGTGGTGGTCTGCTCACAAATATTTTTTTAAAAGAAGGTGGTGTTTTGACCTGCTTGTTATTTGACCAGTGCTCTCATCATAGTAGTTTGCCTTATTTGTTCTTCCTCCTCCCCTGTCTGTCTTCTGAAGCTTGAGAATCTGTCAACCAGGATTGCAGCATCCATGGAAGAGATTCCTGTTTTGAGCCTCAGTATTTTTTGTTGCAAGAGGCTAGTGCAATATTAATATTTTTTTGCATTACTGAGTTCCATTAAATTTTCCTATTTTGAGTGAAAAAATGAGATAACCCTGATTTGGGCCTTTTGGGTTTGGAACATTCTGAATAAAACCCCAAGATTATGAAAGGGGAAAACCCATTTCCTGTTCAGCCTTAATCTGAACCATAATCTCTCCTTCCCTTACCTAATTTCTTTCTCTGCTCAGTGTTTAAGTGGAGTCCTCCAAACTGTTTCTTTAGGACTGCTAAGTGGTATCTTGCAATACCATATCTTAAGAGTAGAATGGTTTCAGAGGGGAAGTAATAACAGATTCTCTTGGCTGTTTTAGGAATGTGAGGATTGCTAGGGAAACAAGAATTGTTTTATTTCAGGCTCTTTAGGCAGCTTTTCTGATTTAAAGCCAAAGAATCGCAAAGCCAAGGCTCACTAAAACTGGTGATTTACATCATTAGCTAAATCTTATTTAAACTTTTCATTACAGATCCCTAAATACCTTAACACAGCACTGCATTTTCCTGCACTAACATTTGGTTAAATCCCCACTGAAGCAAGAATCCTTCAAAAACAATTCCCTGAAGTTAGCCTTTAAACCTAATTTCTGGGAAAACTTCATAGACTTTTCCCAAATACGTGTATGCAAGAAATTCTGTTAATTAAAGAATCACTGTTCCACTGCTTGGAAAAAACTTTCCATTAAGTTTGTGAAATACGATTATTTTGTCATCCTTCATTTTGCTAAACAAAAAATACTTTTTCAGGAATTTTACTGTTCTGGTATGCTTTATTCATTTGTGAGAGAATAATATTACACCCCTGAGTTTAATTACCTAACTAAAATGGTTGTCAGTGCTGTTTTTCAAAGTGAAAACACTGATGTGTTTTCCTGGGTGAGCTATAATAATATTGCGACTGAATATCTGATAGTTCACAAAGAAGCAGACTGGTAAAATATCATTGGGAATTATTTGCAGCATCTTTGCTTGACCTCACATATGGCATTTGGGCACACCAGTCTTGCCAAGAAGCTATGTTTCTCTTTGGCTTAGAAATGAGGGCATCAGATGTTGGCAGTATGTTTGCCATCATTTGCCAAGTGCTATATTGGATTCTAGTCTGTTGCCAGGCTTGTTGCTGCTGTTTTAACATGCTCTATGTTGGTACCCAAACAATTTTCCACATGTCACGCTTCTTACTGTAAGTATTACAGGGGGATTTAAATAGTTAGTTTGACACTACAGTTTATTTAAAAAAACAAACAAACAAAAAAAAACCCCTCAAAGTAAACCTTGCCATAAATAAAAAAAGAGTTCATGGGGGCATTATTGTGAATGTGGCTGCAAGGTCACAGCGTGGTTAGTATTTGTGAAAGTATATGGGGGGGGCATATAGAAAGTCTAGTACAAGCCTTACTAATCTCAGTGGAAAGATTTTTGTTGTCTTCTGTACTAGTTATATTGGTCTCTGTCATGGCATTTTAGACTCAAACTGGGAAATTATTGAATTTTCCATTTCTAACTTGGATGTCACCTTATCCTCCAAAAACATACAAAGAAAAGGTCTTATTTATCTAGCTGAAACAGAAGTGTTTTTCTGAGAGGAGTAAAGGTAGCTGCTGGATTTGGCAAGAGAATTTCTGGGGTTTAATTATTTGGGTTCAAATAGTGATTTTATACAAAAGCAAAGATTTCCTCTGCTCCTTACTGTGGATTATTGACCATTTTTTGACAAAACAAAGCAGTGTACTTGAAGGGATGGGTTTAGGTGCTGCCTTGGGTTAGAAAAGGAGAGGCAATTGTGGTTTTAATTGCCTTTTAGACAGAGGTTAGAGCACTTGTCCAAATGTGGAAGTCTCGAATGCAGTTCCTTCCTTCATTTCAAAGGTTTTTGAAATCATACTTCTGCTAATGTGCCCTCACTTATATTCTGGCCTGTTTTGTTTGGTGCTGCCTAAGAATATGAGTCCTTAATTACTCTTTGGAACGTAGCCTGGACTCAGCTGTTCCACTTTTCAACTAAGTATTGTTACTACAGGGCCAACAAATTCTGTCTCATTCTTTTGTGTTTGTTTCTCCTCTCTTTTCCCCCTATATTTCTTCTTTGCTCTAATACCTACTATGTTCTACAGAATAAAATTACTTGAACAGGCCAATTAGGGGCAATGCATTCCAGAGTAACTCTTAGGCTGGTGGTTCAGATCGAAGTTTAGAGAACAAAGGTTTTGATTCCATTCTAGTTCTTTTTGAGTCAGGGCCAATAGTCTTGCTTTCCATGTGGAATGAGCACCTTGACTGTCAGGCTGGTTGGATAGAAGGGAAATGTCTCAAACACTGTCACCTGTTGATAGATATTTTTCTTGTTTCCAATTGAGATCACTTGCTGAATAATCACACTTTTAAACAACAATGTAGTCATAGCAAAATTTACCAGTTCATCAGTTGGAGTTCAATCACGCTTGCTTTACTGAGCTGAATAGTGCCATTGATTTCATTTGACCTGGTCAGATGAGAGGCAAGAAAGATAGTGCTCAAGGTAGCCCTAAAAATGTGTAACAGGCTTTTTACTTAAAAATAATCCACAATTTAGCTTTTATATTCTTATGATATAGAGTAAGACCCAGATATCAGCAAAAGAAGCATGACAATGAGCAGTAAAATTAGGTCAAAATGCAAGAATTAAAGGGATTAAGGAGACACAAGGCTTAAGTAGAAGAATTGAGAACTCTCAGCAGTAACACTGATTGCCAGTGACATGAGAACCTGCAGAAAGACACTAATTCCTAAAGTGAGCTATAATAAGCTTGTGAAATTATCTCGGTAGTCGGTTGCAAATATTTTTTGATTTGGATATTCTAAAGAGCTCTAGAGAAGGGACACTGGCTGCTGTCAAGAAACCCTGTTCACAGCAGCTCAGCTTGTTTAATTTCCCAACTTCTTTTACTCAAGGAATTCTAAACAACCCTCAGGATAAGTTTAGCTTTTATCACTTCACTGACCAGTTAACTGTGTAGAGTCCCTTAGAGTTCCCATAAAGCATATAAGCAGCAAATAAAATGTATGCAGGAAGTTTCTGAATTTCTTTTAAAATTAGGTTGATATTTATCCAAAGAGGGATAAATACCTCTGAAACAAACGTAAGATGAACGTGGTAATGCACTAAGGATCAAGTTAAATTAAAAATGGAAAAAATGTAATTATGGCATACATTGTCATCAAAGTTTTGCAATTTGTGCATCTTAATTTACAATACTCCCATTTGTTTCTGTTTGCTTTGCTAGATATTGTGATGTAAGGGCCATTCCTGCCTAATCAACCTCCATGTTCTTTGCAGAAAAATTAAGACATTAGTTTTGTTTCATAAGCCAAAATTGTGCTTGGATGCTGTTCAAATTTTCCCTGAAATTATATGACCTGTTCTTTATAATTGACATTGAAGTATGTTAGGGTGTGTTTTGGTTGTCTGGGGCTTAACAATGGTGACAATAGGGTAGAGTTTTTCTGAATAAGAATCGGGGGAAGGCTGACGAGGCAGATGTCCCGGTGGGAGTCTGTTATGGAGCACCCAGCCAGGATGAAAAGGCAGATAACATAGTCTATAAGCAGCTGGGAGACGGCATTGGAACAGGCTGCCCAGGGAAGTGGTTGAATTCCCATCTCTGGAGGTATTTAAAACACATGTGGATGTGGCACGCAGGGATATGGTTTAGTGGTGGATTTGGCAGTGCTGGGTTAGTGGTTGGACTCAATGGTCTTAGAAGTCTTTTCCAACCTAAACGATTCTATGAAATTAAGAGCCAGGAATGATATGAGCAGAGAGAAAATCCTGTTAATTAATTAATTTGACCTGTGTTGATTTTTGTTTGGGTTTGGCCTAGATGAGATTTTCTTGGATTGGTATACCGTGGCTTGTTTTCTCTAGGGTTTCCTTCAGTTAATCTTTCTTTTACATATTTAACTAATTAGTTTTTTGTTTTAGTACTAGGAAGGATTTCATTTAGCAGTAAGCCCTTAGGAAGCTCTTTGAAAAGACAAAATTTTGTTTCCCCTTCCTGAAGAAGGTTTTTGGCTTGTTTAAGTTCAAGTCATTAGTAAAACATTAATTCAGTCAGCTTGAATGTTTGCCAGAAGTCCAGTCTCACTAACTCCTAAGTACCAGCATAGCACTTCTGTCACTCTGCTATATAACGTTCATTTTCTTCAAGACTGTAGGAATGCTGTTACCACAGACCTTGCTGCTTCTTTAAAGCTTTGTAGTTAGGGTGTAACGGAGTAATTAGAGAGGGAATTGTAAAGATACCTTTAAAGAAGCATTTGAAGCCTAATTCAAACCCCAGTGCCTCTTTGTGCCTAGAGGTTTGTGGTTTGATCCTCCATTGCTGAAATCTTTGAGAATATTTTTTTCACATTCTACTGTGGTGTTCAAGGGCAGGTAGGTCATACAAGATAAGAGTCTCATAACTAATAGCATGCAGTTATTCGCTGTCCCTAAAACTATTTTGCCCTAGAAATTTTAGGTTTAGGGCCTTGAAAGTATTTGATTTCTTATTCTGATGCCTCCTGTTTGGGCAGAACTTGTGATCTCAAGAGCCCAAGACACTGTAACTAGATAAAGAAAACAACTGAAGTACTCTGTATATTATTGTAAGACTTTCCTGTGCTTTGTGCTGAATTCATTCACTGGCTACACTGTTTAATGTCAGTAATGCCATTCAAACTGGCTCATCATTGCTGTAGAGGATTTGTAATGTTGTGTGCTCAAATACATCACTCCTGAGAGAATTTCAGTGAGATTCTTTTGGGTAGATATGAGATCCTAATAAAAAGGAAACTAGTCATTATCTTTTTTTCCTGATAGATACATGAGTGCATCACACTCAGCTTCTTTAGGCATAGGTGATACAGTACTGAACATTTAAGATCCAAATGATAACTTCTTTAGTAAGTATTTTGAGTGTATTTTTAATCTGGTTCATCCTAATGAAGTCGAGGTCCTTAAAGTGTTGAACTTATACCCATAATAAATTTAGGTTCCCTTCATAACCTTGAGGATGAGCAGATTTAGATGAGGCACAGGAGCAATTGCTCTGACTTCTAATCCAATTTTGCCCATAGTTTCCTTTTCGTGTGCACATAGAATTACATAAATAGTTTAAGTACTAACCAGAGCGTTTAGCACTGGCAAGGTTCACAGGTTAGTTGGTGAAGTGTACATTTTCAAGCTTGTTGACTGATCTGGGCATTATGCTAAATATAGGAAAGGACATGAGATTGACAGTGTCTTGCTTTGCTTAATAAGCCATTGTATACTCTGTTTGTTGTAGATATTTGAGACTTGTGCTTAATTTTCTCTGCTGTCTGAGGAACCTTACATAGATATTTCCTACAAAACTGCTGTAACCTTTAGGGTATAGGAAGTGTGAGGTGAATCCCTCTTATTGAAGCAGCATCACTTTACGAGGAATGAGTAACTGTTCACTGTCAAGGACAGATCAGACTGTCTGTCCCCCTGCATCAAAACCAGGCCCTTTGTGGCTGCTACTCATCTCTTGTGAGTTCTCCATGCCATTCATCATGGTGGAAAAGTTTCTTGGTTTTCTTTCGTAATCTTCCCTGATTTGAAAGCCTAACTTCGTGTTTTCCCTGGCCCCTAGGAGTTTCCACTTATGCCTGTGTGGGGGCTTGTCTTGTTAAAGTTTTCAGCTCTCTGCCCTTGATCTCCATCTAATCAACCCTTTTTTTCAACTTTCCCTGTCCTTTTTCTGCCTCCTGTTTGATGTCATAGCCTAGTTGTACCAAGAATCATTGAGAGCTAGTCAGATGGTTTTCAGATGACTAAATCTGCTAGGGATAAAGGGATTCCTTTTCCGAGAAGGAACTGGGAAGAGTTGAATTAGCCTGTATTCCTGCAGCATCCTGGGTTTTTCTACACTGGTGGGAAGTTGGAATGAGACAAAGCAAAACATTGCTTTTGGCACTGTTTTGCCACCAGTGAAAACACATGGGCAAAGAAAAAACTAAAGATTAGTTGGAACAGACAGATGTTGGGCACTAAATTGAAGTTATGTCACTGCAGTAGTTGAAGTGGCCTAAAAATGAGGGATTGTAATCTTGGCATTGGGATCTATTGGCCAGCCCATGAACTCAAAGATTCTCTTATCTCTCATTTCTCCCCCCACTTAAAGACAGACATAAGATCATTTAATAGCTTATCATACAGGTACTGTAGCAGTAGCATAGCAGAGTCCTGTGTGTCATTTTGAGATGCACAGTTACTTTATGCTTGGTCCTCATTTTAAAATGGGATGCTTCAGACCCACTGAAGGATCACAACTGAGCTACATTCAAATAAGTAGGACAATTTTCACCAGCAGTGGTTTTGCCCTAAATCATATAATGCGTAATTCTTGTGTTTCATATTATGAAGAATGGAGAACAGATCTCAACAGTGTTTTATTCCCTTTTTTATTTATTAAGGAAAAATAACTCTTTTCAGAAAAAAAGAATAGTGCTAATGTACTTCCTACCTCTAAGGTATCTTTTGTGTATATATTCGCCATTCAGCACACACATCCTCACCAACCCGAATCTCTGCATCAAGGTAGTGAGCTTGCAGTGATTTCTATGTCATGTCTCCACCACCCTGAATTACACTGTTATTTGAGCTCCTTTTCTAAACTCTTAAGGTCATTGCACAAGTAAATTCAAGACAATATGATTTATTTTGATCAGCTCATGAAAATATGTCTGCACTGTATTCCAGTTAATGACCAGCAAATGTTTACTAACAATTTAGGGAAGACAGTGAAAAAGGGAAGATTATTACTTTTTGTATCAGTCTTTTTTTTCCTCTTTATTGAATCGCCTCACTACATCCCCCAGAATAGCCTAGATTTAACTAATCTTCCTTTTCTGTTGTCCAAGAGACCAGTTTCTGAGAAAATGTTCTTTGCTACTCTAAGTGTAACAATTAAGTCATTTGGAAGAAGCCCCAAAATAATCTACAGTTGAGAAATACAAACCCATTCGTTGAAATGTTCATCTTAAAGTTATTTAGTTTTAGATCATTAGTCTCTATGTAGTTACTGCCATTATTTATATTAGTTTGATAATCATCAGTCATACGAACTCCACTTGAAATCATATGATAAAATTATTTCCTTCCCTTGATTACTGCTGTTACCTCCTATTAAAGCAAACAACTCTAAATATGCAACTTCTGATTTTTCATGGTTCTTTACACTTCTCTTTATTACGTATGTAAACCAGACCATATTCATTGTTTTCAAGTCCCAGATTCATCTAAGCATCTGAGGGAAATCTCATTCAACTGGAGTACCTCAGAGATTGCTCTTGTGCGTGGTGGATCTGTTTGCTGTTGAACAGTCTTCCCTTGGTTTCCACTACTGAAAGATAACAGCTCTAAATCTTCTGTGGACTGGACATACAATTTGAGTAAGAGTGTGTGCAAAATTTTTGGAATGGGGCTGCTTTTCCCATCTGGGACATACATGCCTTTGCTTGATTAGCCTCTCATCAATAGGCAATGTATTATTTAGGTTAAAAAAATAGATTCTACATTGTGTTTTCTTTCTTGCATTTCTTTTATTTTGTTCTTTCCAAGGAATATATGCTCATTGCTACAAAAATGTTTTCTAGAATATCTGTAGATACTTTGTTTAAATCTTATGTTTTCATACCGTTTGAATACTTTTGAAACATAATAATTTTGGTGTAGTTTTTTCTTATAAGTATTGTTTGCCAAGTATTCATTTTGACTGGTTTTTATACATTGTCAGATTCATTCAGTGAACTAAGTTTAATTCCACTTCTTTTTTTGTTTGCTTTTTGATCCTGTTTGATGACTCCAGAATGAGTATAGATAGGGTGAAATTGAATATTAGGTATTAAGATAATCACAAAGAGTTAATATGGGCTTTTTTTTTCCACATCATTTGATATAGCACAGGATGACAAAATTAACATTTAGCTAATGCTGAGTTTCATGAAATCAACAGTGGGCAGTTTGTAATGATTCATTTGAAGGATGGTGGATCTTGACAAATTTCACAAATTCTGGGAAGTTTGATTTCCTAAGAGGCCTTGTTTTATGAAACTTAACAGTAATGAGGATTTTGTTTAACAAAGAGTCTAAGCTGCTTCTGGTCTGTTGGCAGTTTTTGAATGCTTGATTTCTGTATTTCACCCATGTTAAGAAGTGGCATAGCAAGAGTCAGTGGTTGGAAGTTGAATGCATAATAATTCAGCTTAGAGAGGGCAATATAGTTTTTAAGAGCGAATGCTCTTACCTGGGAACAGATTTTCAAGGCAAGTACTGAATACTTCTGATACCTACAATGACAGGTATCTTACTGGAAAACCCTCACTTGTGAATCTACATTCAACACAAAGCTACTGAATGGAATTTTATGTTCTCTTAATACAGAAGATCAAGCTAAATCATTACAAATGCCTCTTTTGGCCTTGAGATCTAGAGAGCAGGAATTTATAGAAACTCTCAATTATTAGTGATTTTGCATGCAACTAGAGTCAGCAGCAAAACTCTCCTGGAAAGTTAGTAAGAAAAAACTGAAAGGAGAATGTATAATTTGCAAAACGT
Source organism: Campylorhamphus procurvoides (assembly GCA_013396655.1). Lineage (NCBI taxonomy): Eukaryota > Metazoa > Chordata > Aves > Passeriformes > Dendrocolaptidae > Campylorhamphus > Campylorhamphus procurvoides. The sequence continues at coordinate 434,561 of WBMV01008391.1, read as the reverse complement.
CCTTATCAGTGCCATTCTTCCAAATTGTATATTTAAGAAGAAGTCCTTACTGCTCCCTGACCACCCTCCAAGATCCTTCAGGAAATTAAGGAGTGCTATTAAGAAAGTTGTAGAAGGACCTCTAATTCACACAGCTGAGAAACCAAGAATTCAAAGAAGGTAAAATGAAAGCTGAATGGTGCAGATCTCAAAAATCTGTGGATTGTTACGGCTTTTCATATAGTCACTAGTTATTATTTGTTTAGCAATTCAACATACAATCTTATCCCTCTCTCACCCACACACATTCTTGTAAAGTATATCTTGTTAATCTTAATGTTATCTTAACATTTTTCACCTCAGGGAAGTTTTTACAAGAAATCCTAAATGTAAAAAGTTTTAAAAAAAAACAACCTAAAAGAGCACTGAAACTTAACAAATTTGACCAGTTTTGCTGAATTTTAAAACAACTTTTTGCATTTAACAATTTAAAACCCCTGAAGTTGGCCAACTTTTATGTATTTTTTTTAGGTTCAAAACCCCATAATGTGCCAGATTTTCTTAAATGATATTTTATATAGATGTAGGTACAATATTTTTTATAGAATTCCATTGTTTATTCTGTTCTTAGCTAGATCAGGGTTATTCTGACATAATCAAGTGAAATAACTCCATCCTTATGTACATGAAAGTAGAATCAGACTAGCCAGATTTGCCCCCTTTCTCAGTAAAATTATTCCCACAGAGGTTATCCAATATGTGTCCTGCCTGATTAGTGTGTTGCTTGGAAGAGTTCAGCAGATCAGAGAGAGATGTCATGTTCATCACACTGCTGGCTTCTTTATGGATGTGCTGTCACAGGGTACCAAATGCAGGGATGTGGAAGACTTTCCATGATTAGTTTTGTAACTCCCCTCTCCTGAAGATCTCCAGTGCCCCTTGCACAGTAATTTTGCTATTGCCTAACTATACTAACTTGAGATGATGGTCTGTAAGCTAAATGTTTTATAGTCTACTACAAAAGGACTCTATATACATGTATAAAGCATTGTCTGTAGTCCTTAATCTAGCTAGCCTCTTCAAGCTTACATAGCGAGTATATGTTCTACTGGGGTGTCTTTCTTAATTGCTACACTACTATTTTTTCCCTTGTAACACTGAGGTTGCTTTGGTGAGTAGCATGGTTCACAGTTAAGTCTTGAACTCTGGATTCTTGACATGCCTGAACTGGCTCTCTACCTGAAGAAAAGCAGGTATTCCTCCTTCAGTGCTTAACTTTGCATAAATAGTTCTTTACCCTGGCCCTTGCTTACAGACACTGTTATTCAGTCAGCTAGCTACCCTAGGAGGGGATACTGTTTCAAGTAGTAATCAGTTTTAGAGTGTATAAAAAATACGCCTTTCTTCTGCATAGGAAAGACTCCAGTTTTCATGAAAAATAATTATTTGGAGGGGAAAGATGGTCAAGAGATATTTTCACACTTCTACAGAATACTTTTTAGGACAGTTTTTAGTTGTTACTGATCAGAGTATCTGAAACTACAGCTCTCAGGCCCAACCCACCTTTCCAGTGTGTAGAACTGATAAGAGATTGTCAAGGAGCTGATAAACACAAGCTTAAGGATTAAGAGTAAAATGAAGTATATGGAGTGGGCTTTCAGTCCATGAGTAAATGCTGAATTTTTTCTTTTTTTTGCTTATTATGAAGTTTAATAGTTCTTGTCTAATTCTTTGCTAATGTAAAAAAAATTAATTTCTGTTCCCCTCTATAAACATATTCCCTCTGAGAATTCTCCTTTGGACAGTGTTGTTCAGTGTAATTTCAAAATACAAGGCTATGTGCTAAATGGCATAAGGGTAGGATAGACAGGAGGAGCAAAGGCATGATTAATTGTATGTGCTATCATATTTGTTTTGCTTCAAGCTGGCTGCATAGCTTAGAGTAGCAGAAGCCACAGGATGAATCTTAACGTATGTTAATCCAAGCACAAGCTCTGTATACGTTCTGGATATACTTGCTAAATAAATAACAGGCATTGCTAAAACCCACATTGGAATCCCTTAATTGCTAATGTTTGCGTGCTAGCTAGATCAAGATGGCACAGGTACATTGGGATGTACTCATACTAGTTTCTTAATTTTTCTTAAGATTTGATCAAGTTTGGAGGGAGCTTGTAGCATACTTCCCTGGGCAGTTTTAGATTTTGATTTTTTTTAATGGAAGGTCTAAAGAGGCAATATGTTTTAGTAGTCTGCTCATTTATTACATTTTACAACAACAGAAAAATATTTTCAATGTACAGACAAATCTCTTTCAAATCCAGAAGGAAAATAAACGCGGCCTGTCCCTTTTTCCACGTTCAATAAACTTCCTTCTTCTATCCTCATAGGCTGTTTTTTTCATATGCAAAGATAAATAAATAAATAAATAAGCAAATAGATGGAAGAAACACATTTTACAATGAAGTCATTAAATATTTTTTAAAGTCTTGAATTTGTAAGGATGTTAATCTAAACCCATGTGATCTAGGATATTGTTTGTTTAGTTAATGCAAAAGATGTAAACTGAGAAATCTTCCATGATGTCATGGTACATCTTGGTCATTGTTGAAGTTAGAAAAGAACACTGTGTCTATGCACACAGTTCCATAATTACCACATACAGCTGAATCATGCTAAAAAAAACCCCCCAAAACAACAACAACAAAAAAACACAACAAAACAAAACCAAACCACCACCACCAAAACCAAAACAAAAAACCCCAAACAAACAAAATGAAACAAAGAATTAGGCCAAATAAATGAAATCCTGTTTAAATAGAGGAATAAAAGTAAATGAAGCTAAAAGCAGACATGCAAGCTTGTCTGATTTTGACACTGGTAAATTACAATTAGGCATGCTAGAGCTTCTGTAAAGTTCTATAGTCTTTGGCTAGCTAAGAAAAACTCTACAGTTCTTTTCACATTCATGGTGTTTCTATCATGGTGTGCTCTAAGTCTGTTTTGACTCTATAGTTAATCTAATGTGTCTTCTAAATTACTTCTACCTAATATGTTTATGCAGTAATTTCAGTGCATTTGTTTAAAGTTTACAGAAGTGTTAGTCATAAAACCAAAATTCAAGTTCTGTATTTCACCTTTCTTGATGCTTGGACATGGTCATGATTCCACTTTATTTCTGTATAAAAATTACTGCAGCATATGCAGCAGATACTGAGAACAGTTGTAATGAGTTGATGGAATTACTAAAAGTAATATTGTGTTATCTTTTTCTTCACTGTAAATTTGGCAAACCACTTTCATTTGCAGTGGCCATTCCTTTTATCTAAATAGTTGGAAAAGAGTACAGAGATAATTTTTGATGGAGTGAAATACCAAGAAGTTGTGATTCAGATAAAATAAAATGCTTAGAGATGCAAGTAAAGGTTTTATCTGCTATATATAATCCTTTAATACACCAAGTGATTAGAGAAAATAGGGAGTTGAGCACTGAAGATTACAACATCGAAACCAAAATACTGCAAACACTTTTGAATAAATATTTAGCTACATTTTTTAAAATATTTGTGTGAGTACAGTGTCATAGTTTTATGTGCTTATGTGCATGTGGGTACAAGAAATGCAATGAGAATATTAGCTCTGAAGTTAAATAAAGACATTATATTAAATATTCTGAATATTCTCAGCTTTTAGGAGCAAAATAAATAATATGATTAGAAAAAGAATATAGTATTTTCTAATTCTATTTGTGTCTCTAAGTGGGGAAAGGATGGCTTTAAAATTTAGTTGTTAAAATGGTTTTTATTCCTAATTCTTCACACTTGGTATGTGATGTCATGCAAGCCATAGAATTCTGGAATAATAATGATTTGAAGCCATCTCTGGAGATTGTATAGTTCAATACCTCTGCACAGAGTGCCAAAAACTAGAGCAGATTGTCCAGTAGTGAACCCAGTTAGGTTTTAAGTACCTGCAGAGCTGGAGACTTCCACAGCCTCTCTGGGCAATCTGATCCACTGCTTGAACACCCTTACAGTATAGAAGTGTTTTTCTCATGTTTGAATGCATTTTGGAATTCAGTTTGTCCCTATTGTTTCTTGTCCTGTAACTGGGCACCTCTGAGCAGAGTCTGATCCCCTCTCATTACGCCTTCCCATCAGGTACTTATACACACTGTTAAGTTTTCCACCTCAGCCTTCTCTTCTCTAGGTTGAACAATCCTAACTCCCAATCTCTCCATGAAAGTTAGGTGCTCCCAGTTCCTTAATCATCTTTGTGGCCTTTTGTTGGACTTTCTCCAGTATGTCCATATCTCTCATGTATTAAGGCTCTCAGAACTGGGTCCAGCACTCATGTGTGTGTCACTAGTGCTGAGTAGAATGAAAGGATCACATACTTCAACTTGCTGGCAGGACAGGATGCTGTTTATGTTCAGACTATCATGTATCGATCTAGATAAACCAAGGGCTTGTGGAAGTAAGTAGAAAATCAATTCCTTGTTACTTCATTCATCCATGAAGAAACAAGACTAGTGTTCAAGCATGTAAACTACTATGATTGTGAGTGGCTTACAAATTTTATATGCAAAAAGCATTTCCAAATTAGTGTGTATCACTGATAGATGACATAGGGCTAGAAACTGTTTTCCATATTCAGCATGAAAATGGAGCATGATTAGAGGCCATCAACTGTTAAGTAGAAAGTCCATCTCATAGTAGGATTCTGAGAAAATTGCATAAAAGGCTGTGTATGCAGCTCAAAAGATTTATTATCATTTAATACCTTGGCTCATGGTGAAGCAACTGCAAGCTGTTGTTTGGTCTCTTCCCTCTGTATCTATATTATAGGCTAGAGCATAGGTGTTTGTATCCACAATGGCTGGTAAAATTAGAAGAATCAGAGTTGGGAGGCAAACCTAAGTGTGTTAATTTTTCTTTCAATTTCACTGTGTAAAATTGGGGGACATCAAAAGAATCATGTAAGAGGTATGAAAGGATATGCTGAAAGTGTCTGAAATATGATAAAAGTGTATTTCTTTACAGCTGGAATTAATTCCAGCCCTAATTTTTAATTTAGATTAATTAATGAGATGCTGTTTGGCTGAGGGGAGTAGGATGGGGAGAGGGAATCTGTAAATCCATGTCACTTGTCCCTTAACACTAAATGTGATACCTCCAGAGCTTTATATAGGAAATGTAGGTCTACATTTGTAGACCTACAAATGTAGGTCCTATATACATGTCTAGAGGACATATTGGGTCTTATGCAGGCCAGGTAGCCCTCTGGAGTTACTTAATTCTCTCAATCATCTATTTACAGAGTTTAAAGCAGTTGAGTACCTCCCCTGAAATCCTGTTTAAATAGAGGAATAAAAGTGTTCAGTGACAGAGTCAAATCTGACTTGATTTGCTGCTGCCAGGAGAGCCCACCCTCCTCCCTCCCTCACCTTTTCCTATCTCTTCTTAGACCAGTTTATGGCTTGCTAGTTTGATTCAACTAACTGTTCTGGCAGAAAGCCAGTAGATTTTTTAGGCTGAGTGATTGGACATTGAGTTGGTTTACCAGGCAGACAATGATGAACAGCAGAGAGACCCCACATCTAGGAATGGGGAGACCGGAGGAGATGAGGGAAATGGAGTTTCCCAGATTGAGGTCTTGAGCTGTTGTATTTTGTGAGATTGTGTATTTTGTAATAATCATATAAATATTAAAAACAAAAAAATAGTGAATAGAACAAATAAGGTGTCAAATTATATACATATCTGTAATATGTATGAGAAAAAAATATTGAAATCATGGGTCATGCACCTATATGTATTGGGATTATAATCCTATAAAATTTGTGCAATAGAAAGACCCATCTAGCTACATCTTGTATTCTACCATAATAAATGACATCCATTAAATCAAATATTTTATTAACAGGTTGAATGTGGTACTCATCCAATGAGTATATCATCAAAATAATCTCCTTTTGAGATGCCCAAACATACAAGGAGTGGTGAACCAAGTCATGAGGCAAACGCTTCAGGGTTTTGTAGAATTCTAGAATAGTCAAGGTAGGAAGAGACCTTTAAGATCACCGAGTTCAACCATCAACCAGACACTACCATTACAGTGCCTAAACCCTATCACCCAGAATTGAGTAGGGGCTAGTGGAAAGCCACATAATCACAGGATTTTTCAAAGGTAGGTTCATTGTTTTGGTTTCTTAAAAAAAAAAAGTGTCTTCTTAATTTCTAGGGTAAAGGTCATTCATACATGGTCTTTGTTGCTTTGAAACATTGTGTAAGTAATTATTGGTGGTGTGTGTGTCAAGACAAGATAGTTTCCCACCTAATACTGAGTCAGTGGCTGTCTCTTGCAGGGGATGAATTCAGTAGCCCATGCTTGCAGGCCTGTGCCCAGGAACGAAGGGCTTTTTCAAAAAGCAGCTGCAAGTACTCAGCTTCTGCCCTGCGTTTTCACTGAAGAGGCCTTTCACTCCTTGCACGGACTTCAGGGGAAATTAGGGAGACAGGTCCAGACAATAGCCAGAGATACTGCTGTAATAAAACAAGAAATTGCAGCATGTTTGTTCAGACATGCAGTGTCTGTAGAGATGCCAGTTTAGACGTTTTACTATCCTTTTGCGTAACAAAGGCAATGTTGCCTCTGGAGATTTCTTTCTGAAGACATCTCTGTTTAGAGACAGTGCGTGCACGTGCATGCCAAATTTCCTTTTTGTGTTTGTGCTTGGTGTTGCGGTTTTTTTTAATATAACATAATCTCACACTGTACAGCAAATCACTGTACTTTACATTTTCATGCACAACTGTGATGAGGTGTTTCAAATTTTTCGTACAGTGCAGTAATGAGATGTTTTATGGCTTAATAGAGATGATTTTGTTGAACAGCATAAATGAAAATATTACATCAGTGTTGCAGTTAATCAGATTGTTTATCCATGGAAATAAAATGTAATCTTTTAGAGAAGGTCGTAAAGTAAGCTGACTTCTAAAACTATTTTGAATATTCGTAACGATTCTGGTCTACATCAAAAGACACCAAAATCCTCTCTTCTTGATGAATGCTGTGTGTAAATTGCAACAGGCTAATTGTAAGATGGAATAATGGCTGCAGAGAGGTACCTGAATTGACTTTATCATCTGGACCAGGTACCAGTAACACTATAGACACAACAGTTTTGGATTCAGCTTGATCTGCAAAAGCAGCCTGCAGTCCTAGCAGCCGTTGTTTATGCACTGACATGGATATATGTGTTCTTTAACTAATTTAACTAACTAGTTTAATGCAGGGTGCCTTGTTTTTGTGCTATAAATGCTTATTTGGATTGTTATGCACAATGCCAAAGTGTGGTACCAGAATTTGGGGTTACACTCACTGTCTTCGTGCTCAGGGTAGGGTGCAATGTAGAAACTGAAGCATGGAAGCATTCTGCTCCAGTGTACAAACTGGGACATTGGTAATGCAAAGGAACCTGTGTGAGGGCAAGGATCTGAACATACCCTCTTTTCTGGTTAAAAAGCTAATGTTTTTGCCTTCTGGCAAATGTATCTAAGCTTGTCACATATTTTGTCCCTAAGTTGTTCTTGAAGATAGTGGGAAGATTGCTCTAGTAATGACCATATTTGAAAAAAACAAGTTTTGACTGTCATTTACTGAGAAAACAGGTGTAGTGGTTTAATATGTTACTAAATCCCCTTCTGCGAGAAGTAGCTGCCTTTTTACAGTCAGCAGAGTGGTATGCATATTTTAGTAACTCCACTGTTAGTCCAGCCCTGTAGCAGTGCAAACTAAGATGATGAACTATGGCTGGATGTTTTAGGACAGGGACAAATACTCTGCTTCACTAACACTGATAGAGGTCTGCCAGTAATGTAGAAAAGGGTGAACAGCTGCAGAGGGTAATGTCTTAAAGATGCTATAGCAAAATTTGCCAGGGCTTTCCTGTCAGATATGGTCACGAGATCAAGATTTGCATCAGAATCAGTCCAGTATCATTCAATTCATATTGGCTTTTATTCACCTCTCATTTGAAGTATATGTTTGGGTGTCTGGCCTGTCCAAGTTAGTAAAAGCTGCCTAGAAACCTATCCTGATTGCACACAGATTTAAAACACCAATTTGACAGTTTAGTTATCATTGAATTCATCACTTTCTTAGTTGTACTGTTACTGTATTTTTCATTGCAGTTATTGACATTTGCGTGTTGGTACAACACAGGACATGAATAACATGTTAGGAGAAGCAATGCTGTCTTTTAATAAGCATACACAGAAAAAGTAAATTTTTAAACTGAATTTAAAAATATATAATTGTAACTACATGAACTACGTTCAGGTTCACCTATGAAAGGGTTGTTCTTAAGTCAACCGTCTTTGGTCAATGGACTTGACGTAGATGCAGTCAGACTTTCACACTTTAAAGCAATACTTCTTTAAAGTTTAATATGGCCATTGCAGTGCTAGGAATTCTTTTTATTACTGAAATATTTGTATTATCTGTATCTGTCATATCAAATGAAGGATATATGAAAATGTATTTATATTTCACATGCTAACACGTACACAATTCTGAAAGGCTTTGTTGAGAGGGAATTGAAACTTAGACATAGTGATTGCCAGGTAGGACTGTGAATATGAAGGGTGAATACAAAACGTAGTAACATGCAGCCAAAAATAAGCTGTGATCCAGTGGTTTGGAGAAAAATGGGAGAATGTGTTGTTGAGATGTAACTACATGAGAAAAACCTTGACTTTCAGCTTTGAACAGTTGTAGGGAAAGAACAAAGGCAGAGAAGGATATTAATAGAGAGATGGAGACTGAAACAAAGCGCCATACATCCAGAAACCACTTAGAAAAAAGATTGTTTTTTAATTTGTTATGAAGTTAATTTAAGTAATAGAAGGAATTTTCCCTGGAGTAATATGAAATTGCGGTGCTTTCTGTAGTACTGCAGAAAAAAGGGTAATGATTTAGAAAGCTTAGGGAATTACAGTAATCAAAATGGGAATTGAATCTCATGCAAAGTTTTCTGTGTAATTTGTCTTTTTGTGCTGCTTTTTCTTTGCCAGCTAGAGCTTTTTGTCTTCCGTAACTTACAATGTGTGCTAAACTTGAAATTCTCTTTTCTTTAAAAACAGGGTCTTAGTTTGGAATATCAGGGTGAAATGTCACTCTTTACAATTTGGTTACTTTTTATATGTCTTTTGTTTCTTCTTACATGCTTTAGTGAGAGTTCTACCATCTCAGTCATAAATACGTCCTTGAAAGTTTTACTTTAAAAAAAAATGGTCTTTCTGTGGGGTCTTTGCTGGAGATCTATTCATTGTGTGATTGAAAATATCCTTTGTCTTCTACTTTCATCATCAGAAATGTAACTTTCTAAGAATCTAGGATTACATGTGTGTTTGGTATATCATGTAGTCCTTTATTAGAGGAAGCTAGTGGGATTTTCATGGAGTCGATTGGAAGATTTGCCTAAAGTACAGACTGGCCATTAGAACTCCCAGAAGGTATGTTAGCACTGCACTGTGACCTGGGTCCTAGAGCAGCTCTCAGCCTGCAAATGATCCAAACTTGCTTTGTGAGGGTGTGTATTGTAGGGCTGGAGTCAACTCACAGCATCCATCCCTGCTGAGACTGCCAGTGCTGAGCTTGCAGATGGCTTTTCTGAAGCACAGGTATATGTTCTTATGGCCTCACTGAACTGAGTTGCTCTGGGATGGTGTATTTTCCAAAGTTGTGGGAGTCTGTGAACAAAGTGGTGTTGAAGTGGTGTGACATACACCAGAGTGTGCTAATTTGTCTGTCCATTCCAGCTGTACCAGTGCCCAACAAAGTCCAGTGACTGCTTTAGCCAGAAAGAGCTGGAAATTCAGTGGTACAGGAGCTTCAGAAGCTGGAATAAGTTTTGTCAAGATGATAACACAGTTTGGGTACAGATGCAGAAAAGTGGAGATAGATCCTTTATGAAGCAATGGCTACAGGTTCTCTACATGGGGAGCTGAGCTTCTAATATAAATTGCAATACTGATCCTCTGACCAGTTTCATTCTGACCAATCTGACACTGTATCTGTTCTTGACTATTCCTATTCAGTCACACACCTCTTTCTGAAAAGATTTAAAATTTGTATGTAATCAGAGGGGTGGCTGCTTAACCAGAGCAGTTCCCCCAGGCTGTCCTTTTGTTTGTGTTCTACCAAGTGATTATAGTATTAATAGTATTTGTTCCAGTATCCCTGGAACAAATAAACCATGATAACTAGAAATCGTACACATGGAAATGGATCTCACTGAAGCTTTTTGAGAATCTGCCATGAATGCTAGTTTGCATTAGGCTGCCAAGAGATGTGACTGATCAGATTATTATCATCAAGTAAAATACTGATGTTCTGTATGGAGGTGGAGGTTTGGGAGGTGGTTTTGGGTGTTGTGTACTTTGGCATATTCTGCAGGCACTGAGCATGAGGCCTAGAGCTTTAGGTTTTTGCAAAGGCAATTGTGTACTGTTTTCTATGACCATTACAGGGGGTTAGGAAAGTGCTGTTGTCATCACATAGACTGCTTCCAAGCAGGCAGACACAGTAAGGAATGCTTTATGCTCCGACATCTTTGCATGGCAGGAGGAAGAAAAGCTGCTGCAGTGGAGATGTGTGATGCTATTAAACACTTGGCCATTTAGGTGCTTTTGGTTTTATGGGATTAGAAGAAATTATGAGAATTCATGAAAATTTATAATAAAATCTTGTTTCCTTTTGCATCTCATGTCCACATAATGAACAACTCAAGAAAAAAAAAAGCTTAACAAGTTTTTCTAGAAAATAAAATTAGAATTGCTGCACTGAAATTATTAAATCAGGCAGGGGGAAAGTTAAATGTGAAAGTAGGTGTAAAGTCTGAGAATAGTGCAACCCGTTGCAAGACAGGTTGAGTTGTCCTAGAAAGATATTTTGTTGTCTTCATCCCTGTTGAATTCTGTGACTGAAACAGTCATCTCTGCTGAGCTTGTCACCTCTGAGCCTCATGAAGTGGAATTGACATCTTGCTGTAGAACTGGAGATCTTGGTGCTGTTTTATTAGCCCCTTTGCATTGGAGATGCATGTGGAGTTTCTCCAAAAAATAGTGGCTCATGAGTAATTCAGATGTTTTAGAAAATTTTACCTGGTAAAGAAGAACTTCAGAGGGGAGTTCAGGATTAATTATATAAGCAAACTCACAGTTATTTGTGGGCTCAACTAATTGCTTCCACCCTGTGCTAAACTTGACCTGATGCCCTGCAGAGCTGCTTGACTATCTGCACATGATCCTCCCCAGCATGTCTCATAATTCCCTTGTTATTTTTTTTTCCATTTTCTGGGTTTTCCCAGGCCCCTTAACCTTAACCCTGGACAGTATAGAGTTAAGCGTAATTCTGTATTACTGGAACTGTACTTCAAAATTTACAAGAAAGTATACAATGTTGGTTATACCCAGTCCTAAGTCTTAAAACTTTACACCGTCTGATTTTTCTTGTGGTGAGAGAAATTTCAGCAGACTGGTCTTTTGTCACAGAAGTGTATACTGTTACATGTGTCCTTTGTGAGACAGGATTTTTTCCGTGACCTGATTAAGGAGGTGTTTTAAAATGCATTTTTCATTTTAATAGAAAACTGATTCTACTTTAAATGATTGAAATAAAAATAACTTGAACTGAGTCCCTTCAGTGTGGTCAAAGCGACACATATACAAATACTTTTTTTGTAAACCTCTCTTCTTATCTCACTCTGTCTTCACTTAAGAAGATCTTTATCTACTGTGCTTGAGGAGAGAATAGAGGGTTGGAGAAAGGCATTAGACCAGGCTGAGATTGAAATCTCTGTTCAATTTTTCAGTCATGTCTCAGCTGGCTGGCAATCTTGGGTATAACCCTTAGTCTCTCTGTCACAGTTCACAGTGGTAGGAAAAAACCCCTCTCCTTTTTATTGTTCCATATTTAGCCTACAACATCTTTAAACTGTCTTTCAAGAAAGAGATCTATTTAATCTTGCTTAGATTTAGTTTAGATACCTGCTTTAGGATGAGGTGAATCTTACATTTTCTCTCGTTGACTTAAGACAGACCTTGAAGGAACTGAAGTGGGATATTTTTACTGCAGATTTCTGCCTTTGTTCGCACCATTAAAATATATATCCTAGATGCATCTGAAAATAAAATCGCTTGGGTTTTAGAAAATGGCTAATAACTACATCACAAATGTATCATGGTAGCATGATGCAAACCATATTTATGTGGATAAAATATTAGCCTTTTGACATTTTCGTGGACTTGCTGGGTGTGTGGAATTAATTATTCAATCTAATATAATCCAATGGGGGAAAAACACCACTGAAAGTAATGATGGTAAAATTTAGCATGATATTCCTGAGGCCTCTTGCTGTGCCATGCCTTACATTCTGACTAGACTGCTGTACCATTTCTTCAGTATCATGAAATTGTGTTAAAAATGAGTATACATAAAAATCATGGAGTTGCCAATATAGATATAGGCTGTAGAAATAAAAACAGATGAGATCTGTTATGATGGACTGTAGGCTGGAAAGCTTCCATTTTTTAGCCAGCAGGAGAAACTGCAGTGGCCATTACAAAGAGATGAGGTACAAAGAGGAGTTCAGAAATGATGACCGAAATGGGGTGAGCAGTGTGTAGGAAATCTGCAGAACAGTGGTTTACTGCAGCACACGTGGTAGTGAGCCAGGGAAACCTCACCTTTGTACTCCTGCACAGGACTGCCCCAAGGAAATGCGTCGGAAATACGTGTTTGATGTGTTTAGTGGGACTCTTAAGGGCTGTGATGAACCCGTCTGTGCTGTTTATTACTGGCAGGCCTTGCAAAGGAATTCTCATTTTATTTGGAATCCAGGAGTGGTTTGGGGAACTGGCAGAGGGTTAGTATCTGCAAAGCTTGAAGGTATGTGAAGTACTCAAGGTGCCTGCTCACAGCCTAATACACTGTTTGTCAGTGGGCTGTGTCATATCTGTTGGTGGGACACACCAAGTCCTGTGACAAAAGCTGGTCTGTGACAGAAACTGGTGCTATTAAACATACATGTTAGCAGGACTCTCTTGATCATGGCTCACTTGTAGGTTGTATCCTGGTGGCTGTGTAACATAACAACCTTTCTCTTGCTCTTACAAAACAAGCCAAATTCTGGGACATGGTGCTGTGAAGCAAAAAAAGAGCCAGTGTATGATTCTGCAGGTGCAGGCTCAGCCATGGGCACCATGGAATGGGATGTGTCTATATTTATTTTCTGCTCACTTTACGAGTTCTCACAATTAACCAACACCTCCCTAAATAGCTAAGAAGCTCTAAACAGCTTCCTGAGGTGAGGCTGCATTATAAGATATTGCATTGGTTTTGTGCCAGATCAGGCACATTAGCACTACACTTTTGTATTGTCTCTCCCTCTCCCCATATTTTGTTTTGTTTGGTGTGTGTATCTGTGGCCATTAGAAAGGGGAACTTCAAGTTTACAGCACTCTGCTGTGTTCAGTCTCAAGTATGGGATATTTACTGTATTTGGGGCAGATTTTTAGGCAACTGTGTAAAATGAAGGAGATAATCTGATTTTCAAAAAACTGAGCATGGCTTTTCCCCTCAGAGTCAGAAATGTGGAATAAATCTTGTAAACTGAAATTACATGAAAGCTTTCTTACGTTGTAAAAAAAATTATACTTAAATCCTGCTAGCAGCTACATTAACATTAATACTTTTTGGTTTTTTCCTAGATGATTGCATTAGCATATGTATCAAAAATATTTCTTATCAAATCAACAGGTATTTTGTAATTACTGCCATTTCATTTCATGCATGTAGGTTAAACATAACAACAAGCAGGGGATTCAAGCCACCCTTTTTTTTCCCTCCTTTATGCCCTTTCTAGCATAAAGTACATAAACCTTGAAAGATAATTTTTAACCTAGGAGTTACCCATTCATTAGCAAAGTTGAAAGCAGGATACATTAAGTAGTTGTTTCCTGACCTCAGAGAGAGCTGCCTGTGTGCTCTCAGATCTGTGTCCAATAATTGGTCCTACCTAGGGGGAAGAAAAGAAAAAAGAAATTACACAGACCGACTGAATGACCACTGAAGGGTGCTTCCAGTGTAATAGCTGGCTTCTGGCAATGCTCCTGTTCATGTGACATAGTTTGTTGAAATACCTTTTATGTTACCCAGGGTTATCTTCTACCTTAAGCCTTTAAAGGGTCATTTTTGAAAAGCAGGAATATTAATTAGTTAGTGGACTGAATCTTTAATCTTAGTGTTTATGTTGTGATCAAAAAATGTTAAGAACTTTCAATAAATGAAAATATGTGTGTTTGTGTGTGTGTGTAAGATTTAATTTTCTGAACTTTATTACTCACAGGTATACCAGACTGCTAATAGTAAATTTTGCCATTTAGTTAAATTACTTAAATACTTTTCCAGCAAGTAAGTATTCTAGAGCTATCTTATATACAAAATCTGCCAAATTTGGCAGGTTAATGCTTTTACCCTGATCTGGCTACCTTGACAGAGGAGTCCATTCTAACCCACTTTAGTGTAGCTCATCAGCTACTTGCTTAATGCCTTTGTCCTGGAGAATCATTATGGAGTGCCTTCAGTTTTGTCCATTTCCACTTAGCCTAAACTCACTTGAATGGAGTGAATGCAATTGTAATGTGAATTCTATGTCACAGGAGTGAATAATCTTACAACTGTAAGGAATTATGCTTTTTAGGAAGATTTAATAAGTGTATTTTAAAAGGGAGGTTTGATTGATCCTATGAGTGACATTCTACTGCTCTTCGTCTGAAGTTAATAAATTCCAAGATAATTAGAAATGAAAGGATTTGAAAAAGTCTTGGCCTTTTTTTTTTACGTCATTTTATTTGTATTTACCCTTAGCATACTTGGATTGGCGTGTTGGTTTTGGCTGGGATAGAGTTAATTTTCTTCACAGTGGCTAGTATGGGGCTATATTTTGGATTTGTGCTGAATACAGGATTGCTAATATAGAGATGTTTTTGTTATTGCTGAGCAGGGCTTGCACAGAGCCAAGGCCTTTTCTGCTTTTTGTACTGCCACGCTGGCAAGGAAGTTGGGGCTTCATGGGAGGCTGGGAGGGGACACAGCCAGGATGGGTGACCCAAACTGACCAAAGGGATATTCCAGACCATATGATATCATGTGCAGTGTATCACGTTGGGGGAAAAAGGTGGAAGGGAGGGATGTCTGAAGTGGTGGTGTTTGTCTTCCCAAGTAACCATTATGTATGATGGGGCCTGCCCACGGGAAGAAGTGAATTAATTCCTTGTTTTGATTTGCTTGCATGCATGGCTTTTTCTTTCCCTATTAAACTGTCTTTATCTCAACCCACAGATTTTCTTACTTTTGGCTTTCCAGTTCTCTCCCTGATCCTAACAGCAGGAAGTAAGCGAATGGCTGTGTGAGGCTTGCTTGCTGGCTGGGGCTAAACCATGACAGTTCTTTTTGCCCCTCAAAAAGGGGCAAACCACAGACACTTTAGAAAGTGTTCATGCTTACAAAAGAGTAAAAGCTAGGACTGAAAAAAAAACAAAGCTGGAAAACTGCTACGGTAAGGAAAATTTTTACCTACAATACATTCCAAATACAGATCATCTTTTGTCTATTTCGCATTTCTCTGCTATTGGAGAAGGCAATACATAGTCAGAATAAGTATCAACAGCAGAGATAGAGTTTCCGAATGGGTGCTATTTTCCTTTCTGTTTTAACCTCTCCTTTCTGAGGTTAAATCATCTACCTGAAATGTTCAGGAATGGAAAATGTTGGAATGAGCTTCCCTGCAGGTGAGTTAGTGTCTTTGTGGTTAGCCAGTAGATGTCATCACAAGACTGAGCCTCTTTGTCCAGGAGCTGTGCAGCACCCTTCCCTAATCCTGCACACACTGGCCAGCTCATAACTGGCAGAAACCTTATTGCAGTTCTTGAGTGTGTATTTTCTGGCTGGCAGCACCTGTTGACTAATGAAGTCGTTCAAAGTATAAGTCATCTACAAAGGAAGTGCCACTTACTGAGGCACTTTTCCAACAGAGTCGCCTTGAGCTCTCTTGGTAGTGCATAAGAATTGTTTGAAAGACTGTTTTCAACAGAGGAAGGTAACAATGATGCCTGTGGGAATTAGGAAATAACAATGGCAATATATTCAGCAATATGAGGGCTCACTAGTGTCTTACAGATAAGACTGCAAATATGTGTACAGCTACAGCTGCAGCATGTAGCCTGTATAATGTGTTCCAGAATGGAAGAGTACGATTTGAAGAAGTATCCAGTATTAACCTTAGTCTGTCCTTGCTGAGTAATAATAGGAAATTTATCACTGATCTTACAAGAGAAAAAGAAGGATTTTAAAAAAAGAAATTCTTTCCTGAATTTTATTTTAAAAATGTGCTCCCAGTCCTTATAATCAAGCAGTGTTTTAAGAATAAGTTGCCTAAATGTCCATGTCCTAAATATCCAAGTAGGGTAGAACCAAGACAGAGCCTTATGTCCTTTAGCTGGCCCTTCACAACAATGCAGGTTTTCCATAGGTCCCAAAGCCAGCCTGCACTGTTCTCTGGTTTCCATAACCATCTTAAATTGCACTAGTTGTCAGCGCTTTGGCATCTGAATCACATCAATACTGTATTCTTTTTCTTCTGAAATCTGTAAGCATGCTGTACAGTTAGCATATGTATGACCTTCCCTATGTATGCATCTCAGTAAATTAATACTAAGTCCCTCTCAGACAATCATCACAGAAGCAGCTGTGGTGGTTTAAGATGTCATTGTCCTTCAGCTGTTCAGTACTAAACCTCTGCTAAAGGTTGAAACCTCACAAAAGAGACAACAAAACTCTGTCTTTCTCTGCTTCAGCATAATGCTATCCAAGTTACCATAATTTGTTAACAAAGAGGCTTTAAATTAAGCTGGATAATTTGTGCTCGAGTAGATGAGAGAGGCTTGCAAGTTCTACTCATTTACACTGCTAGAGGAATGGCAGCCTCCAGCAGAGGAGCAGAAACAAGTAGCCAAGGTGTATTAGCTTCTAATGCCATGTCATTCACTTCTTTGATGAATGTCTGGCTGCAGCCTAAAACTAAATATAACAATTTAGACAGCTGCAGTGGTATAGCTAATCTTCATATGCTCACTCACTCCAATATTTTACAGTATTGCCCCTATCCAAGACTAACTGTACACCAACATTTCTGGCGTGCCATTTGCTCATCTCTCAGGATTCCCAGCTGCCCCTGTCTGATAAATACATGTATACTGGAGTGTTACTTTAGTGCCCTAAAACTAGAAATGCAAATGTTACATTAAATACTCTGCATTTTGCATCATAGCCTTGTAAAACAGGAATTGTATGGATTCTCATGAGAGTCTACTTGAACTCAAGAATCTCTTCAGAATTTAGACATGTACACATTCCATCTGCTGTGGAATTTCCACCTGTCTGTAGTCATTCATGATCTGCCTACAGCATCTGAATTCAGTTTTCCTTGGAGTGTGCAGCATTTTGTTTACTGTGATTTGCCCATGACAAGTCCTATGGAAAGCAGCTGGGCCCATGGAGAACTGCCAGAGAGCTTCTGCCTCGGAGAAAGAGAGAAACCTCTCTGATAGCTCTCTGGCATGAATGCCTGTCTGGCCAGCTTTGCCAGTAGTGGGGAGGGCAGGAAGGAAGCGCTTTCTCTGCATCTTCATTTTATCATCCTCTGTTCTATAGTGCCAGTCATTCCCTTTGCAAGAGGGCAAGGTCTTTAAGGGTATCCAGTCCACAATAGTGAGATGACTTGCTAGAGTAGCTTGTGTATTACTTTTGTTATCTGAGACAATCTGAGAATGGGTTAAGACTGGTGTTGCACTAAGGACAGTCTAGCAAAAGGAGGCAGGAGGTAGGAGGAGAGTACCATCTCCAAAGGGGAACTTTTTATAGCAGTAGAGAGCACTGCTTGTATAAATGCCACAATAAACTGAACTTACTGGTTACTTGCTGTAAATTGCTTTCATAGTGCTCTTTCTTCCAGATCTTTTAGGCTCCCTTATAATAACCTACTGGTGATAATTCTTTCTCATGTGTAAAATGAAATTACTTGTGTCATATCCTCTCTGGTATTTTTTGCAGGGACTTCATTTTTATTGCTAGAGACCAATTTTGATGTTTTGAAGTTTTGGAAACTTCACATTTATTTCGGTGACTGAGTTGACTATTTGGTGAAAACTTTGGTCCTAAATGTACAGATAACACTGAAAAATCTCTTTCAAGTGCAAGTTATTGCTATTGAAACTGTCACTTTGAGAAATGTGGTAAGATTAAAAGGTCATTCATGGCAGATGCTTTGTTAATTAAAAACATATGTGACAATATGAAGCATCCAGAATAAAATTTTATTGTCAGTTTGTTCAATATGTAAAACTGCTTCATTACCATTTTGCAAGACACACTGTATTTGCATGCTGTCTTTAGTTCCACTTATCAATCAAATAAAGTCAACCGGTCTCTTCCCTTGTTTCATGCATGCAGTTGGATAAGGAGTATACAGATGTTACTTGTAGTAAAATCGTGTAGCTATCAGCACAAGGCAAGTTAGAGAGGAGAATGGAGACTGCATTTTAGGAACAGTTTTCTGGAAGAGGATTAATAATCTACTGTTAAATAGAAGTGTGTATCTGAAAGTTTTACAAATTACATGGTTTTGAAAACCCATCAAGAGCATTAAAAGGATTTGCATCTGAACAGATGTCCAGTATGGTATTCAGCTGTCTTGAAATAAGAAGGGATAAATTAAGGAAGTTCATAAATATATTGGAGAGTAGGAAACAACTTGAAAACCATATTTGCCTAATAACACATGCAGAAATTTTTAAGACTGAGTTTATTGTAGTGTTGTTAAGTTTAAGAAGCTGACTTGATGGATAAACTGTCAACTTCATTTAAGATGTGAGCTTGTGTAGATGGCAAAGAGAATTTTTTCCTTTTTTTGATAAAGCACAGAGTTTTGCACTGGGACAGGGAGCAGTCCTATAGAGCATGTTGGGACATGACTGATGGAGTGGCTATTCTCTTCTGTGTTGGTTCTTACTGCACTTCCCTGCCCCCCTCCTATAGTATCCGAACACCTTTCATTACTACATGAGCAAACACGATTAGCATCTGTCACAAAATGTTCTTTCTTTCATCCTTTCCTTGGGGCGGAATTGTGTGTGCAGTGTAACAGCACTTCTTTTTTTAAAAAAAATGTATTTGTTACATTATTATATGTTTGTTGTAGAGAAGTCAAAGGTGTATACTCTCAAATTGGAAGATTTGTGATGGTTCTTTAGTCCCAGGGGAGTTCATTTTACAAACTCAGGCTAGCTCCCAAGCAAGCTGTGTTTCCTGCACAGACAGGCTTTACCTTCAGGAGAAGAAAAAAATATCTATTATGCCTGTGGAATATTGACTAGCCAGTTGAACTGGAGCGCCAAGCAGGGTTTTAAATATGCTTAGCCCAGAATAATGAGCCCCTTAAAGGAATGTTTTTTTGGTTTAAACACAAGTCAAAGTTCAATGTGAAGTCATCAAAAACTGCTTACAAAAAGACTGTACACACCTTTAAAGCCTCGGTTGGTCAGATGAATGGGAGTGTTTGTTATCATTTAGCATTCCCTGTAAACTGAAGGCCTCATGTTAAAGATGGATCACATACATCACTGTGACTATGAGAGAAGTGATAAAAATAAGTATAACTGTTTTTTTTCCCTGTAATTAATGATAAAAGCAAAGCCTTGCCCACAAAATCCTTCTTTTTGCCTTCAAACATAAAACAAACCAAGTCGTTTTGAAGAAACCTATTCTTGATACATAAGTATGAACAAAATTAAGCCTAGGTTACCATCCTCAAAATCAGAAGTAGGCCAAGTACACATTCATTTTTCAAAGCTAGTATCTTGAACACAATGAAATTTAGTTTCAGTCCTGGCCAATCACAAAACCTGATTTAAAGCTTACAGTCACAATACAACTTCCATGGTTAAAGCACTTGCTCTCAAATGTTCAATGCAATATGTGCTTCCTTTCACTTTCTTTAGAGATGCCACCACTCACACAATGATATCTACAAACAGTGCTTTCTGCCACCCGTTTGCTCATATTTTTTCCCTTTTCTATTCCTTCAGCATGATAAACTATCACCTGATTAATAAGAGGAGGGTTTAAGACCACTATGTTGTGTCACTTACTAGATATACCTATCTCCAAAAGGAAGCTCTTAATTAGGTGAAAAGATTCCCATTTATGATTGCACAGTTATAAGGTCAACTTTCACTTGTCATTGCAAAGGGCCAAATTTTCAGGCTTGACTGATGTTGTCTGTTGAGGTTGGTATCCATAAAATTAGAAAGGTGACATTAATTTCCTTCTACTCATTGATCCCGCAAGGAGAGCTATTTTGTGCATGTAATCTATTCTTAAAAAGCAGACATCCAGCGACGTAAACTGGATTTGAAAATATACTCAAGATCATTTGAGGTACAAAGCTTTTTTCACTTCTGTTAGGTGATCACAGTTTTGAGAGAAGTCTATCGTATTGTGCAGAGGTGGAATCTGCTTAGGCTGGTGGCAATCTCTACAGGAAAAAAAAAAAGATATTTTCTTTTGTTCTCTGTTGGTATCTAGTGGCTGTAGAGGTGTTACTGGAGAGAAAGTGTTATATATCCAAAGTGTGAAAGCACAAAGGTGTGGGCTAGTTGCCTACCTTACTATTCCATTTATCCAAAAACTGACATCACCTAAAATGTTTTTGCATCTTTAGTCAGTTAATGGTTAAAAAAGTAAACATTAGAGCTGCTTTGTAGTTCCTTACTTGACTGAATTATTAGAGCTACAGTTAACCTTTCTGCCCTCATTGTTCAAAAGAACACATACTAGCAATATTTGGAAATATAAAATTGTTGTTAATGCATTGCTCCCCATAGGTTCAGAATATGTTTTTCCTCCTCTAAGTATTTAGAACAATAGCTAGAAAGGCTGAAATAAAGACAGGACAGTAATTCTGTTTCTTAACGAAATCCAAAACTCCTTATATCCGTTTCCAAACACTATTATAGGAATAACTCACAATCAATTTATTTATGTTGAATTTATTCTTAGTATAAATGTATAGATCTAAAACCTAGTGACTGGCTAACCTTACTTAAATGATTTCCACAGAGTGGTGAAGCACTGGAACAGTTTGCCCAGGGAAATGTTCAAGGCTATATTGAATGGGGCCCTGAGCATCCTGGTCTAGTAAGTGGCATGCATTCCTGCCTATGGCAGGGAAGTTGAAACTGGATGATCTTTAAGGTCCCTTCCAACCCAAACCATTCTATGCAAAAACCCTCACAACTTCTTTGTACCTTTAGGTTAACACTCAGGCTATTTGATGCATAATTTGAAAGCTGTATTTTGCATAGTTTTATATTGACATCCTACCCACTTGACAAATAGGAGGTTAATTACATGAGACTACAGCACTTGAGCTTCTGGAAACAAGGGTTTTTCATTCTCTTCTGCATCCATGTTTGGGGGGCATCTGAGATTCCTACAGTTGTACACTTACCACATGCCTGTTGTATAAGACAAGGTCCAATTGTGTGTCCTGATGTTTGCCAAACAAAACTAGAAAATTCCCCCTTTAAAGTAGAAAGGCAACAAATGGAAGCCTTTTTTTTGTGTGGTTGGCCTTGTTAGCTAGTTGTATTTTGTGCTTAATATTTGGATTTTTCAATATAAAGCAGAAAACATTTCACAGGATTTATTGTATTTAAAAATACAAAGTAGCTTATTTTAGTATGTATGAAAGAAAGCAAAGGATGGTGCTAAGTTATTCTGCAGGTTTTATAAAATTTATCTGTAATTAGTAAACAGAGAAAATGATAAAGTTCTTGCAACTAAAACAATGAGTCAGATGATAAAATAATAAAGACGGTTGGTCAAGGTGTTGATCATTATGTTTCATTTAATGAGGCACAAAAACGTCATGCTGGTTCCCCCTTGCCCTTCAGGTTTTATTGCTGGCTTTTTTCATTCATGGATTTATCTTCTCTGTGACTGGAATGATTGCCATCACCTTTTGTGTGTGGATTGTGCACATTTTAAAGATGGATCCTTCTGTGCTCCTAATGTTACTGTGTAAGCAGGAAGCAAGTCTTGCTTTATTGTAGGCTCAGATTAATCTAAAGAACAGTGAAATTGAATCAGATCTGAGGATCTTTCCGTATTCTCCATGATCTTTGTGAAAGACAGTATGGTGATTCTTTTGTGCACGCCGTCAGGTACTCTTAAAACATCACTGAATTTGAAACTTGAACAAACATGAAATTATGAGAGATTTTAATTGGTGCCAGAGGTTAATGTGAAATTTATTTTGCATGTGTGTGTCTTAGTTACATTAATTGTAACGTGATCAAGCAGAACAAAGCAAACTAAAGAACACATTGTTCAGAGTCATCTTACTCACAGTGCATTTTCTTCCCTGTATTTACACTGGTGTCTGTCACAGTCAGGCAGATCTGTTTATTCTCTAATACATAAGTAAATAATGAAAAAAGGATTTTCCAGCAGATATCTGCTACTGGGTCAATCATTCACATAACTTATCTATACGAATACTTTAATATCTGTAAGAGTAGTATACTGACAAAAAGTCACTCGTGTTTGCAGGGCTGGTATCATAGAATCATATAATGGTTTGGGTTGGAAGGGACCTTTAAGATCATCTAGTTCCAACGTCCCTGCCATGGGCAGGGACACCTTCTGCTAGACTACGTTGCTCAGAGCCCCATCCAACCGGGTCTTGAACACTTTCAGGGATGAAGCACCCAGAGCTCCTCCGGGCAACCTATTCCAGTACCTCACCACCCTCACAGTAAAGAATTTCTTCCTAATATCTAATCTAAGACACTCCTCTTCCAGTTTAAAGCCATTGCCCCTTGTCCTGTCACTGCATGCCCTTGTAAAAAGTCCCCCTCCAGTTTTCATATACGTATGTTTCATAGTATATGTGGGAGGGGCACTCAAGTGCAGCATTGCAGAAGGGAGAAACTAATGCACAGACCTCAATTTTCAGCTGAGACCTATATTCTTCATCCTTTATTTTGTGAACATATTGAATGGTTTAGTAAATAGGATACAATTGCAGATAAAAACATTTCTCAAGCTAAGGAGGTCTGCAGAAACAAAATGTATTTTTAATTTCCTGATATTTCTATAGATTTTTTTTATTTAGCACTTTGGTACAAGTGATACACTATTAATCAGAGAAATTCCTGTTCTTTTTTGGTCATCTACAAATCAAAACAAACCAAGCTTCTATCCATTTAGTTTCTTTTTTAAATTATACTTGCACTTTAGAATCTATTCTTATGAGTGCTTTACATCCTAGATATTTGTGTGTTTTTAAGTAGGTATCTATGGGTGTGTACGTAAAACATGAGTTTAAGGGAATTAATTTTTAGAGGGTTTGTCTTGTTAGGACATCACATCTCCATTTTGTGGAGTGACTGCTTACCTTTGAAGGGGGTGGCTGGTGGGCACTTAGATGCAAGGTAGTGCCTCACAAATGATCAAAAGGAGCAAGCTACAACATTTCAGAAAGCTCCATCCTTCAGTCACATTAGTGCCCTGTGAGTCTGATGGAAAGGAGTCTTAACAGAAAGCCTGGGTATCTGTAGGCTTTTGCTTTTCTTGGGAAGCATTGTAAGGCAGGAACCTTTATGACCTCTTTAAATGGTTGCCACAACAACCTCTGACTTCTATCAGGAATCATTTTCATGTCATTAAAAGTGATGTGATTTGTGTCACCATCAAAGTGTGTGTTCCTTTGTTTCACTCTGCATTAGGTATCAGACATAGGGGTGAAGTTGTTTCTCAGTGGAAATAACATGGAAAACTCCCTTTTCAGGTTAATGGCCAGATTTACATTCTAACACACTGATTTATACCAGTAAGGAATGCCAGCAGGAGGGCTTGCTTTCAGCATCAAGAGACAGCATTGCTGCCAAGTACGCAGTCCAGCTCTCTCTCCACCACTGGCATTTGCCACTCTGCTGCTGCCTGCCTTAAACTGGCACAAGCACTGTTGCTGCTGTGCCATGAACTCTGGGTCACGGAAATCACCCAGATTAAAATTAAACTCTTTCCACATTTAGTTCTACTAGAGATCAGTTCCCTAGAGCAGTTCCTTAAATGGCCATACAACCACTTATGCCAGCTCCAGGAAGGGGACAGAGCAGAAGCTGTCACTGAGACCTCATGGGGCAAAAGGGAGTTCTGGATTTCTTAGACAGTGCTTAGTCTGTATTTGCTGAATGCATACAGGAAACCATGGCTCAGGGATGCATTTTCAGTCAGTTCAATCTCATCTGAGACCAACATTGAAATGGGTACTGCCTCCTTCAGAACATGTCCTGCTCTGTGATGTGCACATTGCTTCAGGCTGCCTGTTTGATGCAGGCAAACATCCACACATTCATCTCAAAGATACAGTGCCAAGAGGCAGGGCTTGCAAATTTCCCTTTGAGCAATGGAGTCAGCTGCCATGTAACATGAGATTTGTTTTTCAATCTGCATTCTCCCTTCTCTGAAAAAAAGGTTTACATGTAGTTTGTGCTAGACTGAAGACAGACAATGTTAGAGGACTAAATGTAGATTTCTTGAGTGTGTCTGGTTGTCAAAGGTCCTATTGAAGTCCTTGAAAAAGTAGATGGCACAGTTGGGAATCACAAAACTATTTGAACAGTGCAAGTGTCCTCTTCAGGATGAGCTGAATAGCAAACCAGACACCACTGGGCAGGTTTCAGTTCCCTCAGCACAGGACCAAGTGTACTGTGAGGGGATTCAGCCAACCTGCCTAACCTCAGTCCCACCCTGTCAAAGGACATGGTTTCTGTTAATCCTGTATTATATTTGCCATCCCTCTGCAGATATCCCAGATATCTTAAAGGGTCTCAAATGACCCTGAATACCTATATTTAGGCAGCCAGATCCAAATCCACTGACTTCACTTCAACTGGCTATAATGGATGCTTACGATAACTATCTTAGGATACAGACATCTACCTTATCCAAAGTTGGGTGAAACATATCTCAATAAATGCTTTTCAGAAAACCTGTCTAGCATAACATGAGTGTAATTCAATGCAGTAATGTATCCACAGACAGAGAGTTCTGGAGAGAAAGTGGAGGAGAGCTTTCAGCTGCTGCTGGCAAGAACAGTAAAGGAACTGAACTACTGGAGTGCCTTCAGTTTTGTCCATTTCCACTTAGCCTGAACTTACTTGAATGGAGTGAATGCAATTAAAATGTGAATTCTATGTCACAGGAGTAAATAATCTTACCGCTGTGACTATAACTATGAGCTACATATACTTGTTGATACTTGGGTGGGGATGTATAAGTGTTAATCCGGTAAAGGGTTGTGTGAGTGAAGAGATAAAAGAATTCCATAGAAAGCAAAAAGAGTTTTCTGCTCGGGATAGCCATCACATTTTTTGCCAGAACATTGCTCTCCACAATCTCTTTTCTTTTTGGGGTGTTTCTAGTAAGTCAAGCTGTGTAGAACCAGCAGTGTCCACAGCCGACATAGTGTCCAGCCCAAAGGCTTACCCCAGGTAAAGGTCTGACTAATGGGAGAAGACAGGACAGTGTGTTATACCAACTTAAACTGCAGTATTGAAAGCAGGAGAGAAAGCCTGACATTACTGTGTTGTTTTCACAAAGTGAATTTTTCACTCTAGAACAGAGTGCTCAGTCTTGGTTTACTGGCAGAATGGGAAATTTTAATTGTGAGTCTTGGAAAAGTGTATGAACAGATTTCTCGTGTCTGCAGAGAGAGCCTGCTGCAGTCCTGGATGAGGTTCACAGGGAATCACTCTTGAAATGCTTCTTATCAGGATTGGAGTGTGAGGCAGGTGGAATTGAACCATTAATACATAAAGCATGACCCTGGAGATCTGCAGTATATTTCACTTTGCTTCATAAAATGAAATATTATATCTATCCATAACTGTAATATTATTATTATCATCCACATTACTGATTTAAGTAGCCAAAGAGAATTAATCCTCAACCTGTTACATAGGTTATTCCAGCCCTGAGTAAATACTTGAATTTTCTGTAAGATGAAAAATAAATACCAATGTATAACATGAACAATAAAAAATGAAAAATTTGCATTGGTATGGTGCATATTTATGTTCGTGATATGAAATGCATCTCACTGGTGAGCATCTGTTATGGCTATCCATGCTCTTCTGTGATGGCAGAGCAACACAAAAAATATGGACCAAGTCTACATCTTAGGGAGTAGTTGTTGCCTCAGTTTCTTCAGCTGAGCTGCCAAATTAGACTGATTTTGAATACAGAGTGAATGCACTGTACTCAATGAACTGTTTAACTGTTAGGCCCTGTGCATTCTTATATAACTCTTTCTGTGTATTTGTGTATATATATACGGATTTACATATGCATTTATAGTCCTCTTGTTTAAGATATATACAGAGATAAAGAGAGAGAAGGAGAATTGCAGCTTAGGAACATATTTATGTTCCGTGTCTATTCAATTTCATATTAAAGAGTATTCCATAAAAGTAGTATGTACTTTTCTGTATTAATCTGACAATGTACAAAGAAAGTGCAAAAGTTCATCAGGTGAAATGCTAGTGGCTTCTTAAAAATGTAGGATACATAGCTGTTGGAAAGAAATCAGTATTCTTCCCAAAACTTATATGAGAAATGTAAATCTCCATGGTCAAAAAATTGTGTCAGTCATTTGAGCATATTAGGTTTAAAATTCTTTAGCATTAATGATATTCTCCATGTTCCACACAAACCATCCTTAATACATTAGTGTTAAGTCATCCTTTTAACTCATGTTAACCTGTAAATTAATACTCACACTGCATTGTTTGCTGATAATTGCACTTCACACTGCCTTTTGGACAAATTCAAACCATAGAAATGAATGCTGGCCTTGAGTTGCCCGTTAGTGTTTGCAGTATGGTGCTGAAATGCTAGGAATGGAGGGAACCATAGCAATAATATTCTCTAAAATGTTTACAATTTTTCATCTCCTGAAATAATAATAATATTTTGGCATAGGTTAGAACATATAAATATTGTACTTACTAGAGTGAAGAGATTTATACCTTGTTGAGTATGTCTCTGAAAGAGCTCTAAGCACTGTAAGCAGTTTGCTTCACACACCATTTAGCTTTCATAGGAAAATGAATGTTTTCACGTATTGTTCATTTATCGACCCAAATACTGTAGATTTCTTGACTATTAAGTGCCAGAATGTATTGTGTATTGGCTGTAATATAGAATCATAGAATCATTAAGGTTGGAAAAGACTTCCAAGATTATTGAATCCTACCTTTGAATGAACACCACCATGTCAAATAAACCATAGCACTAAGTGGCATGTTTAGTCATTTCTTGAACACTTCCAAGGATGGTGACTCTACCAGCTCCCTGGCAGCCCATTCCAATGCCTGATCACCCTTTCAATGAAAAAATTCTTTCTGATATCCAACCTGAACCTCCCTTGGTATAGTTTGAGGCTGTTTCCTCTTGTTCTGTCGCTAGTTTCCTGGGAGGAGAGGGTGATCCCCATCTGGCTACACCATCCTTGCAGGTAGTTGTAGAGAGTAGTAAGGAACACTCTGAACCTCCTCTTTTTCAGCATAAACACTGACAGTTCTCTCAGCTGCTCCTCATAGGACTTACTCTCTAGACCCTTTCCCAGCTTCATTGCCCTTCTCTGGACTCACTCTAGCACCTCAGTGTCCTTCTTGAATTGAGGGGCCCAGAGCTGGACACAGGACTTGAGTTGCAGCCTCACCAGTGCCGAGTACAGGGAGATGATCCCTGCCCTGATCCTGCTGGCCACACTGTTGCTGACACAAGCCAGGATGCCACTGTCCTCCTTGGTCCCCTGGGCACACTCCTGGCTCCTGTTCAGCCGGCTGTTGACCAGCACCCCCAGGTCCTTTTCCACCTGGCAGCTTTCCAGCCTCTCTTCCCCCAGCCTGTAGTGCTGCAGGGGGTTGCTGTGACCCAAGTGCAGAATCTGTCACTTGGCCTTGTCAGACCTCATACAGCTGGCCTTGGCCCATTGACCCAGCCTGTCCAGATCCTTCCATAGAACCTTCCTGCCTCAAGCAGGTCTGCAGCAATCCACTGTATCATATCAGACTTACTTTTCTTTCCATCATGCTACATTATGATTCTTTCTTTGAAACATTTTACAGAATTTCTGCAGGATACTTGGTTACTGCTGGTTTTATAAGAGTTCACTTGCCAGTCAACTATAGGCAAAAAGAATTCTGCAAAATATTACATATTAGACTGCAGAGAGCATTCAGGAATTCACAGGAATAATTTACAGGAAGTTTTGCATTATTCATTTTAATGAAGTTGCAGGGGTTTTTTTTTAATTTTGCAACCAGTGGGTTTACTAGAATACTGAGTTGGGGGATGTTTTATCATCATATTTGTTGTGGTATAAACAGAAATTCAGATTTGGCAATAGAGTATTGATTAAACCTTCTTCTTTTTTGACACCAAAAGTGATCTAGAAAATCGCTATTTTAATTCCTGTTCAGACTTACACTGGTTTGGGTTTGGTTTGGGGAGGGGGATGTTAATGGTTTTCTTTTCACATGTAACACTTCTTTCTTGTGTCATATTTGATTGTGATTTACTGCTCTAAGAATCATCTTTTGGTATCCAATCAAGCTACTAAGGAAGCTGCATTTCAAATCAAGTCCAAATAAATTCTAACTGATTAACACTAAGAATTATTGAGGAAAGTAAGATTTAGAGTCAACTTGAAAGAGTCATATGTGTGAAATATAAAAAAGTTCAAAAAAGAGTGAGGATTAAAGCGAAGTATGGTACAGTATGTGCACAAAAGGGCTGAATGGTCTCAACACTTCTTTCCAGAGTAGTAGATTTATTTTGAAAAGTGGCATGTAGGACCATCAGTGAGATTAAATTGTTTTCACTGTAACATCAAACTATGCCATCTTTGAGAAACAAAGATCAGAGTAAACATGAATTTGAGAGTTTGGTTAGATCTGAAATGTATGGTGATCTTTTGCTAAAACGAAATCAACCTTCCTGCTTGCCAGCTGATGAATATTAAATAGCTACCCATATAGTTAAAACATACAAACCAATCTATTTCAGAACCCATGAAAGATGTTTGATATGCCCAATCAGTACTATTAATGAAATTCCTTAATTATTTTGTCACTGATCCCTGATTTCATCACATCTCCTTTTTACCATCTCTTTAGCACAAACAATTCAATAGATGGCAGAATCACTCAAGATGTAAGGACTTCCCTACTGACACATTCCTGTCTGCGTGCCAGTGACTTGCCCAAGTCAAGTCTGACTTCACATGTTATGTCTGCACAATACTCTTCTCTAGATATTCTTGGCTTTTTCTTGAAGAAGGGTTTTACATTCAATGTATTAGACAGTGGAAAGCTGGTGTTATAAAGTCAGCTTTGCTCAGCACTATAGACTATAAGAAGAGACCACATTTGCTTTAAAGTTGAAATACAGTATAGTCATAATTGGCTATGCTCAAACTTTAAATTTTATTCTGGAATATTACCTTCATTACACATCTATATCTATATATCTCTGTGTAGTACTTAAGCAAATCAATATGCTGTTATGTCAAACTTCCATGCACTTCTACATAACTTTTATTTTATTCAGATTTTGTTGCATACTTGGTAAAGGAGCAAAGAGTTAACCTAAAAGGTTATAACTTTCCTGTACATTATACTGTCCAAATCTCATTCTTCTGAAAATTCTGAGTGGCTCTGCTCCAAGATCTGTTACGAAGAAAAAGATCAACCATAGTCTGAATGAAAGTCTAGACTCGCTTTCATGCCATGAGGTTTGCCACCCTGTTCTCCAGTACATTTAAATAAATGCTGTTTTTCAAAATGTGACTCAAAGAAGCAGTGCCCTGTGAGGACACTGGTATGAAAACTGGCTATGAAATTTTTTAACACATATTGCTGAAATCCCTCCTTGTTGTTGAATAATGTGAAAGGAAACCTTAAAAAAAAAGGTTGGAAGACTTGGTCTATGTTATATATTTGTGTAAACAGTTACTGTATTCACCACGAGAATGGCATCGATGACAGAGTGGAGAGAAAATGATTTCTGTGGCCACACATGAGTAGGAAAGAGAGAGACAAGTGTATCCAACAACCTGTAGAGTGCACTGTGGAAAAACACTGAGAGAACCCAAGATAAAATCTACCCTCCTCATTTATTTCCCTCTAGCCAAAAATAAACCTTTTCTGCCTGTGGACCAACATGAGATCCTCAAGATAGAGCTTAATGAACTGTCTCAGGAATCAACATCAGCAGGGCTGAGTAGGCTCAGCAGAGCATCAGCGTAGTAAATCTTTGATTCTAGCAGGGCTGAGTCATGTGATATTACCCTTTGTGCCATGAAGATGTACGTGTTCCACTGGAGCCTGTTTGTATGGCTCTAACAGGATACATGTGTCTTGCCCCCATGTTCATGTGCAAAAGCACATTACTGTATCTTGGTGATTGTAGATTGAAATACCTGTTTAATGAAAGAACTAGGAGACTACAACATAGGCCTCTTTGATGTAAGCACATACTAGAGTAAATGCATTGAACAAGTAGTTTTTGAGACAGTAGACACGTTTCACTTCACTGTTCTCTCCCATGTTCTTTTACATAAGGATCTTTATCAAACTTATCCTGAAAGTTGCTCATTAACTAGAAAGTGAAAAGAAAGGGCTTTCTCATGGTTGTGCTAGACTGTATTAGCCTCATTCCAAGTACTTAGTGAGTATGTGAAGAGGTGAACAACGGAGCTATTGCTCGTATTTCAGCAGCTAAGAAATCTGAAGCATATGAATTTAGTAAAATGAGGTGAGAATCATGTTCAAAGGATTAGAAATATGTTTGGACAAAGACTTTCAAGGTCAGAATGTGTTATCTTCAAGTGTTTGAGACAAAGAGTGTAAAAAAACTTATCATGAGACTTTCTTTGGATTGCAGCACCCAGTTTTAGAATCATAGAATGATTTGAGGTTGGAAAGGATCTTAAAGTTCTTCTAGTTTAAACCATTAGTTCCATTTCATCAAAAACTGTCTAGAAATGGAGAGAAAGGCAAGAAGCCCCTTCTTTTGTTGGTGGAAGATGGTGAGAATATCCCTTTGGTCGGTTTGGATTAGCTGTCCTATTTGTGTCCCTGTCCAAGATCTCTCCCATCCTCAGCCTACTGATGGAGGGTGGAATGTTGGAGAGGCAGTGCTGATGCTGTGTGAGCACTGCTGAGCAGTAGCCAGAACACTGGTGTGTTACCACCTTTCTAGCTACCAGTGCAAAGCAGAGCACTGTGAGGGCTGCTATGGGGAAATGAACTCCATCGCAGCCAGACCAAATACAACTTTACAAATAAGATTAATAGTAGTTTCCTTTTTGTAAAGGCAGGAGATGGAAACCTAGATACACAGATTATTTTCTTAAATAGGTAACACAGTATTAGGATACTTCTTTGGTTAAAGGTTAAAGCAGGAAAATTTCAGTAGCAGGGAGAAACCTGTAGCAGGTAGGAAATAAAGGATCTTATTTTACAAGGTATGAGCATTTGTGTGATTAAAGTTACATGTGCTAATGGTTGGAAATTTAATATGTTTTGCATAACTTTTTAGATGTGTCTCCGAACAGATAAGGAGTCACTGCCAGATTTTTCTTTAGAATGTGTGGCATAGATTATTTTGCACGGGTGGATCAGCAGTGTATTGCTTTCAGGTTGACCAACTGATCACTCAGCTTCTATAGATGGGCTGAAACGTACATCTTTCCAGAGATGTCACATAGAGACCCAGCAATCAGTGGCATTTTATATATTGGATTGTTGTCTGTATGGAGATTAATACTTTTGCCATTCCATCTTCTGATGATACTGATACCTGTTTGATCCTATAAAACAGAGGAAAAAATCCTGTGAGTGTAATTTATCCATCTCTTATGCACCTCTCATTAATCAGTCCTATCAATTAAGACCTTAATTTTCTTCTATGATTAAGGTAAGAAGGGAATGATGATCCTTAAAAGGCATGCTGGGAAGAGCTCATCTTCCTCAACTATGAGGCTTTCACAGGTAGCTCTATGGCAGTCATTAGCTAGAAGGATTTCAGCAACAATCTGTACTTATGTGACAGATTTCATCTCTGAATGAAATCTCTGATTTCATCGGAGATCTCTTGTTAATCTCACTGAGCAAATGGTGAGCTTTGTCATCTTCTCACCTCTGCCCTGTTCTCCAACCTCTGCTATATCCACTGCTATTCATAGATGTACAGTCTGTGGGTCTTCTCTGTCATTCCTGGAACGGCTCATGGGCCTCAGTCTCTGACATGTGGCTGCATCCTAAAAGCAGGAGGAATCCTAATAGGTAGCAAGGCCATTGTCAGATTTAATGGGGGAAAGAAATATTTTGAACAGCCATGAAATCAGTTTAAAATAGCAACTTTAACACCCGCAGCAAAAGGAGAAGGTAGGTGATGACAGCTCAGCACTATGTCATCAACATTGTTCGGATTGCTGCAGGCAAGAGGAGTTTTCCCAGCAACTTCCCAAGTGCCCCCCATCATGCTGCAGCCTGGGGAACCTCTGTGATTTGTGTGTCAGCAGCATTATCAGCTACAGCAGGCAACACGTGGGAGGCTGAGGTCGTGTCCCAACAGGTGAGCGCTATGCAGCTCTCTTTCAAGAAAGGGTGGGAAACACCTTTCTTTAAAACTGATAAACATTTGTGCTAGCTGGCATGTTAAAGCCGCTGTGGTTGCACCTCCACACATTTCTGTACGAACACTAAGGCAAAAAATGTAAACTTGAGACCAGAGGTACCGAGGCCTTCACCTGCCTGTATGTGATAGCCAGCAGATTCAGTGGGAGGTGAACTTAATTTGGGAAAAACATTGCCTCCCTGGTCATTGGGAAAAGCTGAAGGATTTTAACTTCTCAATGCGTGTGGGAGAATGGTTGTGGAAATCTTCATCAAGGATTTTTCAGAGGCCCGAGTGATGCCAAATCAACTTCAGCTTGGCCTGTCAAAAAACACACCCTCGTATTTCAAGGTCAGTGAGTAATTTTTGAAACAAATCTTGCCAAATCTATTATAAATAAAGGGGTTTTTATGTAAATATGTCTCTTCACTTACCAAGACACAGCAGTATTCTGCTAGTACGTTAACACAGGGAATAATAGTGAAAACAGTAATTTCTTTTCAAGCTAAGTATGAATGATACATAAATAAGTTCTTAAAACATGTATGCTAAAAGCAGATTTAATTTTAAAGATGCAGTTTTTCTACTGATGATTTTAATTTAATTGCTACTTATCTCAAAGTATAAGTCAAGATTTTATACAGATGCAGAGAGAAAGAGGGAGAGAGAAGTGATGTGTTGGAAACAACATACTATCAAGACTGAGTTGTCGTGATTTCACAGTCGCTTCTTTCCCCTGTCCCTTTGCTTTATGTCTGTTGAGCTTCTCTCTTAGAAAACTCACAGGGATCATATTATTCTGGAGTCTCAATTGCCCTATTCATTTCTAAAGTACTTTCATGCACTTAATTTTCCTATTTAAACAGATTTGTGACATCTTGGCTTGAATATTTTGAGGACTTTTTGGCTTCTTCTGTGTTGTGTTTTTTTCCATCTTGCAGTATACATTGTCACTGCAACATAGGAATTTAAGATAAAATAATACAGGAATATTATTATTACTGCCTTAGGAATATATAATTCTGCCCTTTAGGATAGACTTCAAGCTCTAAAAAATTTGTCATTATATAAAAAAATAACCCATTAATGTGAAAATGTTTCTTTACTCAGCAGAACTATTATCTTTGAGTACCTCTTTGCATGGCTTGTCTTAAATGAAAGTTAGTAACTTAAAAAGGAACCCTTTTTTGTTCTTTATATCAACAACTTCATATATTTTCATTTTTTTAATCTGCCCTTACTGAGCAGGACTAAGTCACCTGCAAAAGGTTATGGGTTTGGCATAGCTTAAAAGGATAAAAGGCACCACAAAGGACCAGAGAAACTCTGGTCACATAGTATTAAATGTTAAGTATTTGAGGGTACCTGGTACAATTACTCTGAAATGAATTATAAATAAATGTTAAATGAACCTGCCTGACATTTGTTCTCCTCCAGTCAGTCAGGCATTTCATTTGTTGTATTGCCAGAACAAAAACAGAACTAAAATTCAAGTATGTAAAGTGAATTCTTAATAAAGAAAAGCAGTTCAATCACTTTGACACACAACTGAAAGAATAGTTTTTCTATCAGTTCTCAGTAAATTACAGCAAGTCCAGTTGATAAGATGGAAACACTCTTCCAACTTGCTAACAATGGGTTTTGCAAATAACAACAACCTCTTTAATCCCTCTTGCATACATTTTATTCCTAAGGCTGTAAAATTTAAGATTTATGAGTTTGGATTGTGATCTGAAATGGAGGAGAATTTTCTGTAAAGAGGGTCTTCAGTAGTTAGAATTTAAAAGTTCAATTACTTCTTCAAGAGAAATTTGCCAATTTGACACGAAAACAATTTAAAATTCATTGTGAAAACTTAGAGGCCTCGGTTTTAGATGGTACCCACTCCTGCACCCTGGTTTTAAGCATGAGAATTATTTTTGAAGCATTGAAACATAAGATACTTAGGTAAGAGTTTGCAATGGCAGGTTCTCAATGAAAATGTAATTTAATGAAAATGAAACCAGTGAATCAGTGTGTGTGTACACACACACACATATATATATATATGTATGTGTGTGTAAACACATATATATGTATGTATGTATGTATGTATGTTATTTTTTCCAGAAAAAAAAGGAATTTCTTAAAATACTACAATATTGAAATAATATTTTGATTGTAAGTATATTTCTCTTAGCTTCTCTGCTATTATATCTTTCATTTGTAAGGTTGCAGTACACTTTTCTGTTATTACTCATAAGTTTTGAAACCAGGGCTTAGGATACCCCATGACCCTCACATTTAACACTTTGTCTGATTAGGCTTTAAAGACAGCGGTTTTCCTATGGGCTAATACATGTGTAGCACTACTTTAAAGGTATAAACAAAAACAAAAACAGTCTCATATATGACAATAACTAAGCTAGTTGAGCTAAACCCGTTATTCTGTGAGATGAGGAAGTGAACCTTACTTCAGTTCAGCTGGATCCTGTTGGAAGAAGTTGTCTGGCGCCACAAAACAAATTAGTAAGCAGAGAGCTGAAAACTATTAAAGTTTATTTTAAGAATGTTTTGCCAGAGATCTAATAAATTTACTTGTTGCTGCAGGCCATGCATGTATGAAACCTTGCTAATCCAGGTGGTGGGTTTTTCTTCAGAGGGATGTGCAGGGTGTGGATCTTTAGGAAAAAGGTATTCTGCTTTAGGTAATATGGGCATTATTTAATGATAGATATGACAGTTTGAGTGGTATGTTTGCATTTTCTCTGTTACTACTCATAAGGCAATTTAAATTAAATTTCTCATGCAAAGTTAGTTTGTGACTACACAAAGTGCTAACTAGTTTAATAGCAACATGGAAATAACTTTACTGTAACAGAATAATCCTTCTAAACCAAATAGATTTTTGTTGCTATTTTTAAATATTTCAAAGATTACTTTTAAAGGGGTTTGATTTACTAGTTTCTTATATTACAATTCAGGACCAGTTGTGTCTTTGAATTTTCTCATGACCCTTCTTTGTCAATAAAATTACATCACTGGATTTTAGTTAGAGATCTAGACTGGTAGGTTGAACACATTTCTGTTACATTCAATGAAGTGGGTGAAATCTTTCTGGATGGTGATCCAGCTGTTCATATACAATCTACTTGTAGTTCCTGCAGATGTATTTTTTTCCATTCACTGTACCTAGACAGCTAGCTTAAATTTAACATGTCTTTTATATGATAACATTAGATTATAAGAATCCTACCTTTAAGTTGGATCTCTTGTAAGATCTCTAAAGCAAATTTCTTGTCTTCATTTTTTGTGAAAGAGGAGCCAGTTGATTATGTTCCTGTGCACTAGGATTGGAGCAAAAACATACTGTGTTTTGCCAATAGTGGTTATTCACTGGAACTATTGAATATGTCTGCTCTGATTTTTTTTCTGCTCAGAAGCAGTGGTCATCCTGTGGAGCTAGACCCTTGCTTACAGCATGGAATACAAAATCAGGAAGTGGACCTTTTGGATTCCCTTGAAATCAGTTACAAAGCTAAGCACTTATTATCTTAAAAGCTTTCAAACACACACAGCACTCCAGCATCTTTTTTTTTTTTTTGATGATTCAAATGGGGTTCCTCTTTATTTGCTTTGCTCTTTCCTTTGAAAGCTCATACCATCTTAGTGCAGCCAACAGAGAGAAAGTATCCTGGATCTTGGGGATCTAATTTGTAGTGAGGTAATTTAAACAGAAATTAATTGAAAGCTATGAAATGAAGTAGCTGAAGAGGCAGAGCATGTTTGCTTCCACAGTTTTTGTTAATGAAAATCAGGTTAATCTCTTAATCAGAATCTGGTTAATCTCCTGCAGAAGAACTAGAAACAGACTTGAATTGGGAATTCCTTAAATTAACCCAGCATGAATCTCCAGACTGTGCTTGGAGACATCCTTAGTTACACTTAGTTGAATTTTACTAGGATCCAAATTTAATATGCACTAGCTAACCTTTACATTCATGTCTTGTCTATCACTTACCCTTCTCTTTTTGTAACAAAGCAACTACATGGTACTCTTCAGATACTTCTGCTACGTGATGTCAAGCATTTGCTTAGACTTAGCCCTGGCAAATGTGGCCATTCCGACTTGTTTCTTGGGCGTGTACATAAAACAGAAGCAAAAAAAAAGTTACAGAAATTACTGAAAGACGGAAACTGTCTTCAGTTCATTGGATGCCAGCAATTGCACTCCAGGGAAGCTAAGTCCATAATGCTGGGAAGTGTGTGTTTTCTCATGAGAAGTCAGAGAAAGCATTGTTTCAGTCCTTAATCATTAGGGGCTAGTTTAAGGGGTTGGGTTTGGCTATTCTGCCAATATATTGGGTTACAGCGGCAGATAGAGTGCAGAAGGGTGCAGAGTTCAGCGAGTTATTTGAGTAATTGGAGTCCATGATAGTACATTTGAAAGACATTTATGAAGGTGAGGCATTTTAATGGTTTTCTAATTGGATAAAATCATTAGATTAGCTTATGCATTGTTGAAGTCAATTCAAAACATTGTAGTGGCATATTTTATGTGCTCCGTTTACTTAGGTGTTTCACTTCTGCAATTTCCATAGTAAATTAAGGTAGCTTTACAGACCCTTTTCTTATGGTCATGACAGAGGGAATAGCATATGATGATAGAATCATAGATTAGTTTGGGTTAGAAGGGACCTTTAAAGGTCATCTAGTCCAATAATGTGCTGCCCCAATGCATTGAATACAGAACATTTATTATTTCTTTTATTGCTGGTGGCTTTTAATAGTTTAGCAGAAAAAAATATTTACTTTGCCTTTTTAACCTGGAGCTAGACTGTACTGGGACCACGACACATTATGACAAATGAGAGTTGTTGAAACTATGTGACTTAAAGTTATAATATATTCATTCTGACTAACAGAATCACCTAACAGTATACATTCTTCTGTAGTCTGATAGAAACAGGTTTATACTTACCATGAATGTTTAGCAAATAGTGTGGGGAAGTGGAAAGTACTAAGGTTTCTTAGGGAGAGCTTCATGGCTGAAAGGGGAATCATGATGCTGAAGACTAAGATTTCTGCATTTCACATCAGATTTTACTTCTAATAAAACTGTTGAGGTAACTTTTTACTGGTGTATATTAACTGAGTTGGCTTGTCACAGAAAGATTCTAATCAAAAAATCAAAAATTGAACAGATGTCTAAAACTGGAAAATTCCCTTAATGTCCCTTTCCCTGTATCTTTGAACTCATGTTCAGGAGTGTGTTTCCTTTCTCAGTTGCTTGATATACCTACTGCAATGAGGAGATCATAGGAAAGAGAAGGACAGAGTAGTGCCAACTTAAGTAACCCTGTCTGAATGAGGCACCCTGTAGGGTCAAATATTTTGAACCAAGGAAGAAAGACTGCAGCTCTTGCAGACATTGAAACAAATCAGCAAGTACTGCATTGCCATGCAATGATTTCTGAACTGCTAATATGTCACAGTTGATCTGGTTCTTCTTATTAACATCCTTTTGCCATCTGTTTAGAAAGCAAAATAAGAAGAGGAAGGACAAAAGACCAGTCATAAAAATTTTGAAGAAGCTCTTCTTAGTTTTATTTACTGGTTGTTTTTAACTCTATCTTTCTTGTGTTTGATATATGTTCTTTGCCGTGAAAGAACTTATGTATGGGGTTTTTCCCCATTAAACAACCTCACCTAATGACTAAAGAGAGCAGATATGTTGTACCATGAAGCTCTTGCAGGTCCCAGATAGCTGTGTTTATGCAGACATATCTTGTGGACAGAGAGTCTGTCTGGCTATGGTTAGACATGGTAGGCACTCTTTAGGTCATCCCTCTCTGATTTATGCCATGAATACTGTATAGGGAAGCCAGATGCATCAAGTTCTTTAGTATCAATAAGTGAATCCTATGGTGTAGCTTTATGCTTTTATTTATGAATTAGGGTCTGGCTAGCTCCTTGGAACAGCAATGTTACAATCAGACTTTCTTTATGAAAAGGCCATTCTTTATGGCCCCTTGGGTTGCCAGTGCTCCAAAGAATTGAATTATTTTTTATTCTGTCTTCGTATATCTCAGCAATCTGTGCTGAAAACTGGAACCAATTCTTTCCTTCTCAGCTCTTTGCATCATGATAGAAAGTTCTGAAAATCTGATCTGTATTTTTTTCAGGGCTGTTTCATAAGTGTAAGATAGCTGAGCAACATGATTGGAAACATAAATGCTTAGATGGGAATATTAGTTTTAATATTTTTCTCTTTAGGCAGTTTACTGATCAAGTCCTCTTCCCCCTCCTGTTTTGTTCATGTTGTGTAACTGAAACTGTTTTTTCCAGATGACTTGATCTTTTTAGGAATTTCTTGTTTGATGACCTGTGCAAAAATAATACATCACTGTTCTCTGACAGGCAAACAATTTGCTGACAGGACTCCTATAAAGACTAATTCCAAGTTACATCCATCTTTGACTTGTCATATTCAGGCAAACCTTCTCAGGGGGTTTTGTCCTCAAAAGCCTCTGTCAGTCATGAAGTCATTTGGTGACTCATCTTACAGTGGATCCTTACCTTTAGCTCCTTAAAAAGTTTTTAAATGTGTCTCACAACTCTTGCCATCTCATTTCTCAAGAACATCTCTTTTGATTTAGCAGTGCTGCACTCTGGTCTCTAGCAAAATTCAAAAACAAATTTTCATGCCTCACTAGAGCAACATGTTGCCAACCACATCTCATTGATATATAAGCAAAGTTACTTTGTATTTATCTTGTTCTAACCTGGCCCTCCTTCCCTTTGTTTAGTTTTAAAAGTAATGGCTTCCCTCTC
The DNA here is from genome assembly GCA_013396655.1 of Campylorhamphus procurvoides. Lineage (NCBI taxonomy): Eukaryota > Metazoa > Chordata > Aves > Passeriformes > Dendrocolaptidae > Campylorhamphus > Campylorhamphus procurvoides. The sequence goes on along the minus strand of WBMV01008391.1, from coordinate 394,889 downwards.
TGGAATTCTGATGCATTTGTATTACAAGTTCTTGTCTGGGAGAGGAATAAAAGCAAAACTGTCACTGGGGTATAGTAGCTTAATTATTTGCCCAGCAGCTAAATTTTTAACTGTGCTTAAGGGAAGTGCTAGTGAGCAATGCACAATTCATCTGCCTATGGAAATATTAAAGGGCAAACAAATTAATAGTGTACCAAGTTGAAGTGGCATGTGCAATTGTATCTCTGAGATTTTATAATTTTTAAAAGCTATACTCTTAATATTCTTTACAGATGTTATGTGTAGTGCTGGGCTATGCTACTATGTTGTAGCATTTTCATCTAGATCAGGCATGGGGAAATTCATCTTACTGAGGATTAGGTGTCTAAAAAGTGTCTGCAAAATAAAGGGTCACAACAGACATTTTTAAAAGCTCCTGAGGGAAAAGGTATGCATTCCTGCATATTTTGAGGAACAGCTAATCTCATTCAAAAATATATGCCTAAATTAAGGCATGGCCTTACAAAATACCCCTTTCCTGGTTCTGGCTGTAAAGACAATTTGGGATTTCTAACCCAAAAATAAATACCTGGAATTAGATAATTAGATACAATGTATCATATCCTTCCTGGTCTATTGTGTCAGAGGGATTTAATAATGATGATGATGATGATAACAGTGGTTTTACTCTTTGGGGACTTGTGTAATTTAGAAAAAATATCTTCTGAATAAAAAAAAACAAAACAAAAAGTGAAGACAGAAAGATCTAAAATATCTATATTCTTTTCTTAAAATTCTAAATCTGATGGGTTTAGTTCTGCACATTCTAAAAGGTAGACAATATCTATTCCAGGGGCAGAAGTAGGTCTGTAAAAAGTGAGGCTTCCTGGAACTCCCTTGGAAATATAATTTTTTGTTTATTTGTTATTGTTTGGGGTTTTTTTATATTCTAAGAGAAAAATAGAAAGAAACTGATGAAAGCAAGAAATAGGTGAAGACAATATTAAATCTTTTATATTGCATTTCTTGTGCTTTTTTTCTTCCTAAACTTCATTCATAAGAAACCTGTGTATAAGATGTAGATTGTGTGCCTGTGTCCACGACACATTTAAGCCTTTAGTTCTTTGGATAAGAGAACAAATTATGCAAGATTTTCTTCTGCTTTCTATCCTCTGGTTGGAATATCTTTTGTCTAAAACAGTACAAAGTCTGCTAGAAGATTTTCCTTCAACTGGGAGGTTTCCAATATTGGACATTCTCATTTCTATTAAGCTCATGAGGGAGTATTTTTTCTCACTCATGATATTAATTGGTTCTCTATCATCTATTTGACAGTAAATTTTTATTCATTTTAAGTCTCAAAGACTTTTATCCTTCTGTCAAATCATGGTTAAATTGGGCAGTGTCTTTAAGGCTGGGCACACAAATGGTTTTTCTCACTCAGAGAACAGGACATATTCTGTTACATTTGTCCCCAGAAAACTAATAGCAAGACATAACATGGATAACATAATGTAAATGCTAGTGTCATTACTGCTGTAACACTATAGTTGCTCATTCCCTTGTGATGCTCGTTACAGTTTTTGATATCTATGTTTGTAGCCTTCCCCTTTGTCAGTAGCAATAAAGATCAAAAGAGCAGAAAGAAGCAGGGTGAGGAGTGCAGGGAGATACTCCAGTAACCATTTCTTTCCTTTCCTTTACACATTGCCTTTATGTGAGATTGCTTGACTGTAGTTCTCTGTTTTTTTCTAGTAGACAGGTCAATAAAGAAACATAGAGGTTTATCTTTGAAGCAGAGTGAAAGCATATGGAATGGCTGCCTAATTTTTCGAGAATGGAAGAAACTGGAGGGAGTAAATTAACCTTCATTTTTCCCTTCCTCTGGTAGTTAAGCCATGAATGAATTTAAATACTTAGATATGTTTCTGTGCTGCTCAGAGGAATTACTTTATTCACTTCCTTGTGTACAGAAGTGTTAATTTGTAAAGGGAATTTCTTGCCCATTTAAGACAGCTGTTACCTGAGCAAACCTTGTTCTGTAGCAACACCTTGTGGGAAGGAAATTAGACTACAGTCTCCCACATGAGCCAAAATTCCCAGAAGACAGTTGCTGAGTGAGCATCTGCCATCGGTGGGCTGAACAGCTTATTTTATTATTTCTATAGAAATTAGAGGATTCTCCTAAGTAATAAAAACCATATCCAGTAGGATGATATACAGAAATTGATTTGTCATGCCCTTTTATCTGTGGCATGCGGAATCCCTACACTGTCAAGAAATGCCTTTTGACTGTGGATAATCAGGGAACAGATGGAGATAAACTGTCCATGAGAAAGTAAAGCTATGTTACATTTTATCAGAAATGTGTCAATCTGAGATAGTCAGTCTGTTGTACAAATATTTGGTTTATAGTCAGTGAAATAGGTGCTGACACTTACTTATTAACTTGCCAACTGAAAAAAAATGGACCTCAGAGTGCCATCTGTTTGCACTTTTTGTTTTTGGATTGCTCTTTGAACCTTAAGAAACTCCATAAAGCCTGTAATTTCAGTATATATTTCCTCTTGATTTACAGTTATACAAATGCCATTAACTGTAGACACAACAAGTTAATTTCTGCTGCAAGTGAGAGATTGGGTTAAGGCAAGTTCAGCTGTTAGGCTGGTGTTTTGTGGCTGGAGTTAAATGACTTCCATATCATTCCCTCCAAAACCCAGAGGGATGCATTCTGTGTTCCTGCATTGCTGTGTCTTCAAAAAGGGAACCTACTTCTCTAGATAAATACGTATGGGCATTTTCATTTGAGGAGGACTGTGAAGGTTCTCTCAATTATTGTAAGCAGAAAGAGTCTTCAAGGGAGGCACTCACTTGGTCCATACTCATTGCTCAGTTTCCCTAGCTGTGTGTACTGCAGGCTGTCCTGTGCTTTGCATTGCCAGTGTTTGAGTGCATGGAAACCATGCATGTTCAGTGAAACTGCAGGGAAGCTGTTGTGCTACTGCTACAGGAAAGACCTTGGAGAGGATCTCTGAAGTCTGCCTTCTGCTAGAGTTGTCTTTGTGCAAAAAGAACTGAGGGCATCTTTTGGTGTATTGAAAATTGCCTCTTAAAACGCAGCTTATTCACCTGGGGGCAGTCATCATTGTGAAGATGGGTCATTGCAAAATAGTTTAAGATAATTCTAATAAGCATTTGTATCTCTCTAACTCTTCTCAGGCAACATAGGCAATCAGTCTTAATCCAACAAGCATGTACGCTTAGGAGGGGAACAGCATAGCTATAAACTGTGCCATGCCTTGGGAATACTTAATCCTCTTGAAACCATTTCCTAGGAAGATGTGAAAGGTGTTCCTAAAACCATACAGAGCTGATGCATGACTTCTCAACCAAAAAGACCAGAAATAGTTAAATTTAGTGAATAAAATATTGAGGGTTTAGGCTGCATAGATAAATGCAGTCTAAAAGGTATTATCATCTCTAGTCTCTCAGGATGCTAAGAGTCTTTCAGTACTTTTGATGGTATCAGGGATATGTTCTACATTGTGTGTTATTTGGAAATACTAATAGGGTTCTGCAGAAACTTGGGTTGTGCACAATTTTTGTAGTTTCTAATATAGGCATCCCAAATATGTTTTGTTTAATTCTTGTTCTTTTTTCCTTGAAAAATAAGAAAATTAGGATACTATGTTTGTATGCATTTAAGATAAAATTTATTCCTACGTGTACCAAAGGTATAATGGTTGAGTTCTTTACTTGTGATTTCTTGGTTTTAAATCTTTAAAACCTTTGGATTGTGATTACCAGATAAATACACAGCTTACCCAGGTTACAAGGCTGTCCAAAGACAAAGTAGTCTTTAAAAAATGAAAAGTTTTAATTATATCTTTATAACTTTGTTTTACAGGAGGCAATAAGCTGAAAAATCAACATTTTCGCCTAAACTGGGCATGGATCTCCTTAGAAAAGGAGTATTACTTAGTAAATGAAGACTCCAAATATCTTGATGTTATTCTTAAACGGAGAGGTTACCTGGGAGAAACATCTTTCATAAGTAAGTTCAGTTCTTACCAATTGTTTCTCTAAATCACTGCCCAGCTAGTTGATAAAATGTATCAATTCAACTGTATCCTATTATTTGGTTTCATGCTAAGCAAACTATATTGAGAGCAATATGTTTATTTATTTAGCAGTTATCTTTTGTTATGCGTATACGATTTTCTTAGTTATATGATTAAATTTTCCCTTATGTTGGTTTTTTGTCTTCTATAATTAATTTTTGACTAAACAACCTACACAGTCCTTCTTTCTTTGATTCGACTGATACCACTCTTTATTTGTTTCACAGAATGCAGTTCCTGTTAAGATTTTTTTTCCCCTGTAATGAGAAAATACAGGGTTAGCAATTGGAAAGGCAACAATAAACGTATATAATTTTCCAGGGGGGCTATTGTGAGCTGGTCTGATCAGCAGCTACAAGCATTATGTTCCTTTTCTTCAGTCAATGTTGGCAGTCATCTGAGGCTAATACAGGAGGTGTCGAAAACTGTTTGCAGTGTCTGGGGAGCAAAAAGGTGAAAAAAAGATTGTGTTGTCACATTCTGCAACCTCACACCTGTTTCCAGCTTCTGCATCTGTTCCCATCCTCTGATGTATTTGCAGCAGGGAACATTATCCTTCTACACTTTCACATTGAAACCCATGGTGAGCTTACACTGCTTAAAAAAACCCACTCAACTTAAAGCTGTTTTTGCAGAGGTACGGAAGCATTTCCCTGGCATGGACCACAAACTCATGCTTAGAAATCAGGTTTCTGTTTAAGTCTTTTTCTGAATAAGAATCCGAGTTTCAGATAGCAAGACGTAGTTGGGACACCTATTTGGCATGAGATTTAATGGATAGAAACCTTAACTAACTGAGTCTAACTTAAAAGGCTCTATTTTGAACAGTGAACTAACCATATCGTTCTTTTAAAGAAAGAAAATGAATGGAAGAGATAAAAAATGCAAAGTTAGGGATGTGTGGTTTAAATTAGTTACTGATACTGAATAACAAATGCTGATGCGACTTGTGATCCTTCAGGTAGAGTCCTTACAAAGTTTTCAGCCTACAAATTCAAGGTCAGTTTCTGAATTGAGCTGACTGAAAATCCAGCAAAACCAGTTTGAATAACTTGCCTCCGACTAACTTAATCCTACAAATGGAATTACAGAGTTGGAAAGAGCATAAAAGATACTGGTCAAGATGCATATTGGCCTTTCTACTCCATATGCAGTGCCAAAGAGGATGAAGGGTTATAGGTTATATAAAATATTGGCTGTGAGGTGGAGGCGTCACAAGCCTGGAGCAAGAAGGGAAAGTTTTGTAGTGAAAGGTGATATGTTTCAATGCTTTAAACAGTACAGTTGGAAGAAACAGTCAGAGAAGGGAGGTTTTAAGATTTTTTTTTCTGAAAACCTGAGAAAGGCCTTTAAGATTTAAGTGGTACTGTGGTATTTAAACAAGGCCAAATGCATGAGTTGGAGATAGTTGGATAGCTGTCTAATTTTCATGAGTGCCCGTGAGACCACCTTAAACTGGGAGTGAAATGCCAATGAAAACCTGTTTTAGAGCAGTCTGTTGTTCTACCTTTGTGGGTTGAGCTGTTATGTTTTATCCAATGGCCTCAGTTTGTCATTATGCAAACACTGAAATATGAGGACAATAATTTTTTTAAATGCTTACTACAGTGGCAGTGAGAACTATGTCTCAGATTTTACATCTTCTTTCATCCTTATCTAATGTTATACCCTTTTGTGTCTTTGTATTTTCCTTAGCTTTTCCTTTAAAGGCTAAACTTTCTAGGGTTGTTTTTATTTTTTCCAGGAGAAATACGTATTTTCTAAGGTTTCAGGCAGCATATTATTTAGATGTTCTGGAGCAGAAGAGAACACAGAATGCTAAAATGGAGAGGGAAAAGTCTGTTGTCCCTTTTGGGCATCTATACTTGAATTATGGGGAAAGTTAAACTTGACTGTAACATTACAGACTGCAGAGTTTTTCTAGTAAGGAATTTTGCTTTGGCTAATTCTGTCCAAATTGCTTCTCATAGTGTTGACTATGTGCTTGCACCACTGTGTATGACACCCAAGAGTAATGGATTTGTTTTGTACATTCTCAGGTTGTCAAAAGGATATTTTTCTAAATCTTCTTTTTTAAAGATGAAATAATGGAAGAAACAGTGTTTTTAAAGTGTTCTTAATGACCTGAATTTCTGATTTTGTCAGGTATTAGCACCAAAGATGGTACAGCCAAGAAAGATAAAGACTTCAGAGGAAAAGCCCAGAAGCAAGTGCAGTTTAATCCTGGTCAAACCTTAGCTACATGGCGAGTACGGATTTTGAGTGATGGTGAACATGAACAATCTGAGTCCTTCCAAATTGTTCTTTCTGAGCCTGTCATGGCAATTCTGGAATTTCCTGCTGCATCCACAGTGGAAATTATTGACCCAGGAGATGGTAAGAACCTTTCCAGAACTGCACTGCAAATATGTGCATATACCAAAAGATAAACTGGAGAGCAAGTGCTATGTGTAACAATGGATAGTAACCTTTCCTCAGAATATTTCTGAAGACAGAAACATTGGGCATCGGGTAGGCATTTGTCCTCTATCTCTTTAAATGCTTCATGAATAGCTAACTCAGGTAGCATGTTTTTATGAAGTACCTACATTTTTTTCTATGATATGTTATTTCTTGGGTTTGTTTGTTTTTATTTGAGGTATACAGGTTTTCCATTACTTATGTTTGCAAACAGAATGTATCTGCACAGGTGGCTAGAGGCTGTCTGGGTGTACTCTGTCGTGATAATTCATGTGGGAGAGGATGGTACAGGAAAGCCTAAGCTCACAACAAGTTTGAGTCTTGGAGCAACCTATTTCCATCAGTTAAGCCTTAATATCAAGCTGAGAAGCTCAATAAGTGTAAGGTTCATTAGATATGCTGTGTGAAGAACAAAAAAGGTTATGGTTAAATGTAAGTGAAGAAATAAGCTGATTTAAAAAAAAAAGAGGAAAAGGAAAAAGTAAAGCTTGCTCTGATTGTTTTGCTTTTTCTGCATACAGACACTTGAACCCATGGACCAAAGTTGCACAAAACTCCTTACGGAGTCTTTCAAGTATTCTATGACTGTAACAGCTTGATTTATAGAGTCTTTCCTTAACGTTTGAAGAGTGCTGGGCATGGAAATTATCAGAGGTTTTCTTAGTTCTTAGTTACAAATGCAAGTTAAGCCACAGCTTATCTGACATCCCTATATAGTCACTGGAAAAATAGAGCAGTATGTATGAGACACAGAAATTACTCGAAAATGTGTTAAATCTCTTTATATTTTCTATGATCAGTGAGATAGCAGAACTCAAGATAACTGAGTCTTCTTAATGCCAACATTTTTTGCTATTTCTTGTATTAAGGTAAAATTTTTACAGTCCCAGAGAATTTGTAGCAGTTATACATAAAGTGAAGTTTATGGGAGAAAATCAAACGCATAGCTGCAAATCAAGCAAATCAAGCAATATTAACAGGAAAAATAAAGAGAGTATTTTAAGGGGAAGGACTGTATTTCCTAACAATATTTTATGGCACAGGGTGTTTCAAGTTCAAATGCTTACTGAAAAGGAACGATCAAAAGTTTTAGTCTGCTTCCGATGATAAAGATTTTGAAATTCATTGATTCGAATGGTGCAGTTTTAGGACCAAAATACAGGGCTTTGGAAAGCTGTACCAGCCCCTTGGTGTATGGGACATTAGTCAGTGTTTTATTGCAAATATACATTGCATACAGATGTGTTTTCTAGTACCAGCTGAGATGGTGTAGGTCTTTCTCTTCTAAGCTTTTATGTTGTTTATAAGGTCTGTTAAAATTTATAGTGTCATTTTACTCTTAGGTGTATAATTATGAGAGAGAGAGGAAACCGAACAAGTCAGATTTCTGCATATTTTTGGATGGATAAAATTTTTCATTTTGTCAACTAAATTCTAAAGGGAGAAATAGAAGGAACAAATTGGGATCCTTTTTTTAGTGTTACCTTTTGATTTACTTTAAAGGAGAAAGGTAGGGATTGGATATTTTTCACATTAAATTTTTGACTTGCTGGACTAGTGACTTCTCTAGATGTTATCAAACCTGAATTACAGTACTTTTAAGGCAGACTTTTGACCTTAAGTCATACTAGTAGTATATTCCAGTTGGAGAAATAAAACCTGGAATGTGTTTGCAAAGAAGTCACCTGTCAATTTTCAGAACACTGCCATAGTACTCTGAAGTACTGAAAAGGTTTGCTTTGTGCAGTCAGCTGATACCACTTCATATTATAAAGAATTATATTCTGTCTGAGTTGCAGTCATACTGTTGAAATTATATAGCTGCTTGATAATTATATGCATACCTTTAGTTCTTGAGTGTTTGAGAGAACAAGAACAAAATTGATCCTGAATCCCAGTAGCAGCATAAAACTCAGGAGTCTGAGTCTAAAATAATGAAGGAGTTTAAAATGCATTTTAGTGGTTTATTCCCTGGAAAAACAGATCTGATATGCTTTGGAATTACACATTTTAGAGTGAGATTGCTCCCCAGACTTCACTAACTGTATTGGCTAGGTCTCCTTTGAGTGTAACAGGAGTGTAGACACATAGTCAACTCAAATCAAATATCCAGGTCAGAGTAAGATATTAAGAGCTCAGCCTTGCTCCTCAATGCCAAATGATTTTCATGGTTATCTTGATGCAATAAGTTACAGAATGGCCTTGGAGAGCCACAGCCTGTGTATGAGCTATGCTTTTGATACTTCTGCCATTAACAGTTAGTAATGAAGTACCATGGAAATAATAAAAAGACTTAATGGACAAATTCTCCAAACACTATCTTGCACTATTAACCCTAGATAAATAAATTGGTCACATTAGAGACCACTTAATAAAGACTTTTCAATTCAGACCTAATGATCTGATTTTCTTTTCCATTTCTGAAACACTAAGAAACTACTTCTCTCACTCTACAAGTTTTACTTACAATTTACTTACAATTGCTGCTAAATATGAGCTATTTGTTGCCCTTCAGAATATTCAAAAATACTCTCAGCTATTGTGTAGGTGACTTTATGAGTTGATAAATCTACATAAAGAAATGTGTCTGTCCTTTGCAGAATCAACTGTCTTTATTCCTCAGTCCACCTATACTATTGAAGAAGATGTTGGTGAATTATTTATTCCTGTGAGAAGAAGTGGAGATGTGAGTCAGGAACTGATGGTTATCTGCTACACACAACAAGGTAACAGAATCTGCTATAAAATAAAAAAAAAGACAAAAATGGAAAAGAGACAAAAACTAAAAAATAATTATTCCATCTATTTTATAATAAAACTGTTAATTACCTTTTGATCTCTTCAAAAGGTGATATCTTCAGTCTCAACTGGAAATTTATTCATCTCTGCAATCTGTCTTAGAGTGTTATTGAACACAGCTTAAAAATCATGTTTCAAATTTCTGCCATGAAGAAGTGAAGAGGATCTGTGTTCTATATAGTTTTGCAAGATTTTTATATGCAGCCCCATGTATCTAGAATTGATAAGAACTGAAGGCACTACAGTAATTGCCCAAGATATCCTTTACTTGTTTGTATCTTGAAAGAAATTATGTAAGATAATATTACTTAATTGCCATACCTCGTCTTCCTCTGACTCTCAGTCTCTTATTAATTATAAGTGCGCAGGGCATGGGGTCTCTTATTTTTCATCTGGAGAGCTGAAGCAATAATTTGTGTTAAGTGATCTGAAACCAAAATAATTTATTTTCATCAAATTCTGTCTGTTCTAGTGCTCCAATATCTTCAATATAGGTGAAATATACTAAGAGAGTTAGTTGGTAACCCTCACTGGGACTTCTTTGTCAGCCTGTGTCTCTTGTGGTGACAGATAACAATAATTCCCTGACAGAAAAGCTGCAGATTAATTTGAGGAGCCACATATTTGCATTGTATCATATAAAGAAGTAGTTTGTTCGTGGACCTCAGAGGTCAGAGGTTTCAGCCTGTCTTATCACCAAAATGTAAATAGAAATTAAGAGATAATGAAAATAAAATTCTGCCTTTGTGAGGGGATCTTTATAATCATGGTAGGTATAGTAACTATTTTCCTTTTATGTCACAGGAACAGCAGCTGGCACTGCCCCAACCTCTGTGCTTTCTTACTCTGACTACATATCCAGGCCTGAGGATCACAACAGCATTTTACGTTTTGACAAAGATGAACGAGAAAAAATGTGTCGGATAGTCATCATAGATGATTCCTTGTATGAAGAGGCTGAGACCTTTGATGTTTTGCTGAGCATGCCCATGGGTGGAAGAATTGGTGCGGAATTCCCAAGCACTCAAATTACCATTGTACCTGACAAGGATGATGGTAAGATATATCATAGTGATATTCCCAGCTCAGGACAGAAACTAGAAATAGGATCGCATTCAAATCAGCATGTAGGAAATGGATTTCCAAATGGATTTTTGAAAGTATTTAGTATTAATATCTTATTCTTTGAGAAAATCGCATAAGTAGTGATGTCACCCTGTATGGGCATGGCCATGTCCCCAAAGCATTCAGTCCCATTGTATTATGCTGCAAAGGGCCATATTAGAGGCCCCAATGGAGCAGAAGCCATCTAGAAGCTCCTAAGAGGAAAACTAGATTTCTTCTGATTTGATGCTGCATTTAAGTTACTTTCTAGAAGTGTCCATGTATGCTTCCTTTGTCTTTTTAATAAAGCAAATATTCAGATGACAGTAATGTTGCTTTAGAAATCACCTAAATGAGGAAGTGCTGACAGAATTACATATTTTGTTAAACTGGTTAATAGCTTTTTTAGAGTGCATTGAAAGGGAGATTTCTGGTGGTAATTAGAGAAAGGCCTGTGACTAAGATAGAATCAACATACTGTATCACCAACTGCTTTCAAAAATACGCGAAGGTATTATTGTGGCCTCAGGCCTCTCCTTCAGTGCCCCTAGCATTGGTGTGGCAGCTCTTCTTGTAGGAGGCCTTGCAAAAAAGGTTTCCTGGTACAATTGACCTCATTTATGCATGGACTTTGGAGACTGACATCTCAGCTGTAAATTCTGTGAAAGGAATACTGATAAGCCATTTTAGTCCTCTCTATGAAGCCATAAACCATCTATTGTGACACCATCCTATTTCCTAAAGACTAATGTGAGAAATTGCATAGTACAGTACTCTTTGAAAGTCTGATGAAAAATAGACCATTATTATCACCACAGTGATTTCTCTCTAGTTAAGGATACAAAAGACAGCTCTTAAAGGCAGGAAGTTCACACCCATCTAATTGCATCCTAGTACTCAGTCTGCCTGAAATTTCTCACCTGTAATTCTGTGACAGAGGTGACTTTGTTTTCTCTGTGGAGCATTTGGGTAATCAGATAACATGAATGAATAAAACAGTTTGAAAAAACACTTATTTTAAAGTAACAGATCATATATCAAATGCAAGGTGGAATAGAAATCGTTATCTGACTTGGGTATTGTAGGAAATTGCAGATTTAGTCATGCAAGGTTTTTTACAACAATTTGATTTTTATGAATAATTTTGATGAGATAATGAACTGCATTTTGTAGATAATAGAGCATAGAATATTTTCAGAGTAGCTATTAAGAAATATGTACCCATGAAGAAGCTGACTACCCAAATTTTGAAGGTATTTTGACTGCTTAAAATGTATATGGAAAGTTTGGGATAGGGATAATGATTATCCAGGACATTAGTTAATACAGACATGAGCTGAAATTAGAGCATATAACTTCAGTGGTAACCTCAGTGCCTGGGAAGGAACACTTTTGTATACAGTTTTGAGCATTTAAATTAAGATATTGTCATTCATAGGCTTAAACAGTCATTTTAATAGAGATCTAGACTGACTGAATAAAAAATGATGAAAGTTAAATCAGTCACAACATAGTATAAAACAACAGTTTTATATTAAAACTCCCACAAAATATTAGAGAAATCAATAAGAAATCTCCTTTATTTTAACACTGCCATTAGAAAATGGTAAAAGTAATTTAGTTTGTGTATCACTGTTCAGTTTTAAGTTCCTGCATTTATGAGCACAAATTGCCTCATTGCTGCAAACTTTTATATACAAATTAATTTTAAAAATAGTAATCTTATGGGATTTATTAAAAAGGCTGCAGAAGTATTTGGGACATTAGAATAGGACATTTTCATTATGAAACAACTGAAATATCCATGTCTGTTGGTAAGAGTAAACAATATTTGGAATATTGAAAGATAAGGGAGCTTTGAAGGATAGATTTGGATCCTTTTTTTTTAAAATATTCTCTTGTCTTTTTTGCACCCAAAATGTTGCATATGAGATATTTGAAATAATGTGACAGAACTCCTTTTTTGCTTCATGTATCAGTGAAAGTACTCCCACAAAAAATTCCAGAGCATTCAGAAACTTATGGACAATTCACTTATCAGTAAAATTTTCTACCATGTGCTTTTAGTTTGTGTAAAAATATAATGCACAGCAACAGTAAAGTCTGTTTGGTTTCAGCTGAGATCTGGTGCACTGCCTGTTCTATAAAAAGCAGAGTACAGAGTAGATAAATTATAAATTATTATTGAAATTCTGCATAAATAACCAGAGGATTTTAAGCAGCATTGGTTATTATTGTTTACAGTGCACAAAATTAGTTTTAATAAGTTAAATCAGTGTGGGATGTGAAATAAAAAGAATTTTCTTTTGTTTTTAACAAAATTTAATTCCAAAAATTCCTAAGATAGAGGTGGATAGAAGCTTTTGCATATATGTAATAGCCTATCAGATATAGTAATGTTATAGTGCTGAATTGTGTAGTCTACTTTAGTCTCTACTTCACATGTACTGAGGTGTCATGTTTCTCATTGTTTGTTTAAATTCATTTTCTGTTTAACAAAGTTTCTTTGGACAAATGTCACAGCATGTCATTAAGTTGTGATTTCTCCAAGTACTCTAACTGGGTTAACATTAGGCATTGAATTGTTCAGGTCAAAAGATACAAACATCAAAGGTCAAAGTTTAATAATTCTACATGAGATCTTTCCTAGGGAAGTCAAGTCAGCACTAGCAACATTACCTTATCTCCTCTGGCATCCAATGCAAGTTAATTAGGAAACATTCACCTTCAGTACCTATCATCACAGTCTTCTTCTCTTATTTCTAGAGAAGGCCCTTAGGGTCTAAAATAGCAGAGTTGCTGTATAATCATCACAATAAAGAAAAAGTAAATGAGGTATGCTCAACTTTCTAGTGAACCACAGTATATTAAAGAAATTCCTGGCAACTGAGTAGTTTAATTGGTGTTTATACAGTTGTGCTGTGCTACCAAAACAAAATCGGGGAAAAAAAAATCATAGTTCATAGAACATGTGCATGTATATTTATATATGTGAAAGCTGATTTTTAAGTTGGTGCTGCTGGTGGAATGTTTCCTAATTTAGTAGAGACTTTTCCTGATAGGTACAGAAGTTAGAGACAGAAAAAAAGAAAAGGACTAAGCTAATGAACTAAAGAGCCATCTATACTTTTAGACATCTGATTCAAGAAGGCTATGCCAGGATCCTTCTAAAGTTCATGAAAAGAATGATGTACTCCCAGAAAACATCCCATTCTAGGAGAAACTGTTGAGGTCAATCACCCGTGGTACATAGTGCATCTGAATATATTTAAACCCTACCTTTAGAAATTTAATTTGCCACTCAATCTGAAGTCATAAGTACTGCTGGGCTAATTTTGTTTTAAAACTGCATCTACTATGAAATGTCATTAAACAACAAAGAGATATAGAGAGCTATTCCTGCTTCATGAAATAATTATAGTCTATAAAGAACGTTCTAAAAGAATCTATTTTAGATCCAAAGAAATGAATGCTGAAGTGTTTCAATAGATATTTAGTTATTCAAGATAAAGTTCAGAAACAAACAAAAATACTCAACCGTTTTCCATACAAATGTGGAGTTGTGTTACTAAATCTATCCAGAACTGATAGGCTGAACTACTTGTCTTCATGCATCTCAAGGATTTGAGGAATGAACAGAAATTCCTGAAGTATTTGAGGTCAGTTGATTGGTTCAGGACATACCTGTCCTGCATGGAGAGCCTAGAGTTCAGCATAAAGCTCATTTAAAGGAGACCCTTTACATAATGAGTCAATATTATGCATCTAGGAAAAAGGAAGATGTGGCTACTGTGCACTTTTCATTCTCCTTGGAGGGAGGAGTTCTGGACTTCAGTCTAAGTTCCTGAAAACCCTCAGACCCCAGTCTTCCGTGGACATGCCTTAATCCTCAGACATTTAGCAACTAAACAAGATCAGTGTGGAAGTGCTCTCCATTTTTTCCAACTGAAGCTGTAACTCTGAAATAATTTCATAGAAAAAAAAGATGTGATCAAAGTTTTTTGTTAGTATTCATGTGGAATGAGGAGCCTGTAATTTGGCTCCAACATTAACAGTGTTGCTGTGTTGTGTGCAACAAGTCTAATACAAAATGCTTTAACAACGTTTGCAGTCAAAGCTCTGCTTTCTCATCCTTCCAGTATTTTGACTGCTGTGCTGCTGATTTGGAGTCTTTGTTTACTTACCTAGTTTGGTGTTGTAGGTAAATTTAAAACTCTTGGTTTGTAATCACATTTGGAAGCCTGAAGAGAAGAGGTGTGAGGAATGCAGAGTTGGAAGTTTAATAATACTACATGAGATCTTTCCTATGGAAGTCAAGTCAGCACTAGCAACATTACCTAAGAGGAGAATACTTACAATTATTGTGTTTGCTTCAAGTTTTTTCTCAGTGGCTGTCTTCCTATGTGATTTTAATTCCATGCTACTGTATTTAGTGTTGCCATGAGAGCACAGCCTTACAGCCAGGCTGGAAAACAGTCATCCTCCCTTAGTGGAATTGTTGAAGCCTCATGCTGTTCACAGCAGGAAGTACATTAAATACATTTGTTCCACTTCATTCACATTAGATTGGCAAGAAGCAGTTCAAACTTCTTGACAATTCTACATCAAGGCTGGGAAAGCAAAGGACTGAAGTTTACATTGGAGGTTTGCTGACCATTTTCCTTATACCTACTCAAAAGAATCAATCATTCATATCATCCACATGATAGAGGATAGCACTATCTGGAAATATTTTAAAGCTGAGCAAACTGGATGATGTTATGATAATGCAGAAAGACAATGTTAGAGGTCAAACAGAACAGATCCGTTATTTAGTCTTCTGGAGATTTCTCTAAAATACTTCCTGTCATTCTCCCTAGAGTAGTTAAATTTTGAAAATCATTAGACCATGTTCTGGAATTCAGGTCTAGTCCAGCTTGCTTAGAGTAGTAAAGTCCATATTGAAAAGTCCGTTTACTTTCAATAGCCTGAAAAGAGCCAGAAGGTCAGCACTGCGATGCTACCTTATAAATATATGCTTTGCATTGTCTCCCAGCAGGCATATAGGATCCACTAACTTCTAGTGTGTGTACTGAGCCAAATTTCCAGCTGATGATAATTAAATATTCCATTAGTAATATAGTTTGTCAGACAGACATCCTTATCTCACAAGGTTATCTGGAATCTCCTTAGTTCCATTAGCCTTCAGGGCAAGCAATCAAATGTTTCTTTTCCCCCTTGACAGCAGGTATGCCATAACCTTAAACTGAAGGGTAGTTAACATCTGCTGGTCTGTTTGTCCAGTTCTAGTTACAACCTGAACACTACAGAGAGAGCATGCCCACTCTTATATTACAGAATAGACTCATAATTTGGCCAAGTGTCCATCACCATCCTCTGGAGATGACTAAAATACTTAACTTCTTTGACTACCTTCTCCATTTCACGTGTTTACAGTGCTTGTGAGTCCGATGCCTCTGGCACTTCTGTGCAGCTTTTAAATTCTTTTGTCCTCTCATTAAGTAAAATCTCTGTATGACCCCTCCCCTTTCCCCAGTCTGTGGCAGGGTGCCAGATTGGCAACTAATCAAGGGAAAAAGTGGATAACAGCCAATGTATGACACATGTTATACTCCCAGTTTTCTTTACTAATAGCTTCTTATTATCACCAGTTCAACAGAGTGAAAAATGTTCAAGTTATGATGATAGGCTTAAAGATTTTGGAAAGTCCCTATTTGCTGTCTGTCACAGAAATAAATTAATGCCATGTCTTACAGTAAGACATTCTATAGAGGCAACCAGGCACATTTATGATTTGCTTTCCCACCATTATTTGTTGCTGGAAGTTTATTATATGTGTGTGTCTGCATGTCCATATTATGTGTGTATATATATATATATATATATATATGTATGAACTACAGATGTTGGATTAATCTCGTCTTCATTTAGCTGCTTAATAACTATGAGTATAGGCCAACTTTATGATCTAGGCTCCTTTGATAGGTAAGAGGACAGAATATGACCTCTAGACAGTACTTTGTCACATCTGTTTCAGATGGCTAGAGTAGAGGACTCAGTGGAGCAGCATATCTCTCAGCTTTCACTGCTGCAAATTCTTCAATGGATAGCTTACATCTGCATTATTACACTTCTATGTGAATTATAGTAGTATTTGTAGGTATAGTTCTGTTTCTGTTAAAATACAGGAAACTTTTCTGTTTTCTACTCAGAGCACATAAAATATCCAATAAGCAGAAGGTGCAAAATTACACAAGCCGTAGAAAAAATTACACTTTCTGTTGAATCTAGAATGAGTTAAATGACATGGTGTTCTTATGTAAACTTATGTTGTTTTCCAGAACCTAATGCATCATTTTTTTAGAACAGTTCACTCAAGAGTACATTGAACATCTTTCTCTCACCTGTCTTCTGTAGCATCTTGTATTTTTTATTGTGTTGGTCTTCATACTGCTGATCTTTCATTTATTGTAGACCATTTAGAAATGTAATGAAGGCCTAGCAAACCATTCTAAATTCATCATTTGTTCTTAGTTGCTTGAGCTTCAAGGAAGTGAATTTAGTAACCTAATGAGTTAATTGTGTGTTGAAGATCTGGATCATCAAGTTGAATTGGACATTTAATGCATTCAGGTTTTTTAAGGCCTCTTCAGATCATCTTACTTCCTCTGAATCTCCTTATAATTAGGTTTTGCCATTTTGTGGCGGTCATCAGTTGTTGAAGACCCAAAAGATACTGAACATTGTAAGCACTGTACTGCATTGGGCTTTAATGACATGGATTCTTCTTTTGAGTCTGTAAGCCCTCAAAGGATTAAGTCAGTTACTATCTCACATCACTGTCTGTCAGACAACTCCTTTTCCTCCCATGCAAATGGGATCAGAATTCCAAGTGACAGAATTCAAGAGGTTTTAACATGCAACAGAGTGTATTTTTTTGTCATTAGAGCTCTACTTTTGTGGTCTGGTAAGTCTGGCTGTTGCTCTATTTTCACTTATCTGTTTTTTTTGCCAAGTCCCATCCTCAAGAGTAGCTCCTGTAAAGTGAGAGTGGAAGATCTCTTGCATATTTTTCTTCCCAGACCATGGTGGGCTCAATGTGTTAGCTCAGTTGGTTAGAGCATGGTGCTAATAACACCAAAGTTGTAGGTTTGATCCCTATATGGGCCATTTACTTAACAGTTGGACTCAATGATCCTTGTGGGTCCCTTCCAAATCTGAATATTCTGTGATTCTGTATGTGGTCAGAAAAGTCTGTAAGAAATTGCTTCTATCAGTTAAGCAAACTCAACATAACCAGCATTGTGACAAAATAGTAAAAATCTGAAGTTGGAATTGGGGCAGTGTCTTTCTTAGCCTGTCTTGTGATACGGCCAAGATGTCTCCAACCTAGATAATCTGTGTATACATAAAGGCAAAAGAACAGATAGAGTAACCATCCACAAGAATGGACATAATAATACTTTTCTTTGAAAAGATGCGGTACAGGCTGTGTCAGAAATAATACGGAAATATCAACAGCCACCTGGAAAGAAAAAAGGGTTTTATGCTTCTTGGCTGTGCTTTTCCTCTTCTATGCACCATTTGTAGTAATTATAATTACAGTAATAGTGCTTCCCTTCCTCTTCATTTATTCTTCAATGAAACCAAACAAATTTTCTGCTTTGATAAGATACAGTTTTGTAATTCGTTTGGTTAAAATGATTTTAACAGTCTCATCTTTGTGCCTGGTGAGATCTTGAACCAGGTCCTTCTGGGAGGTGTGTGGAAATACGCTAAAGACAGAACTGATTAGAGACAGCCAACCTGACTTCACCAAGGACAAGTTGTGCCTCACTAATCTAGTGGCCTTCTATGACTTGCTCCATCAATAGACAAAGGAAGCACTATAGATGTCATCTAGCTAGACTTCTTCAAGGCCTTTAATACAGCCCATCACAACTGATCATCATAACCTGGGCTACAACAAAAGCAGTGTAGTCAGCACGTTGAGGGAGGTGATTCTCTGTCTCCCCTCTGCCTTTATGAGACCCTCACCTGTAGTACTGCATCCAGCTCTGGGTTCCTCAGCACAAGAAAGACATGGACTTGTTAGTGCAAATCCAGAGGAGGACCACAAAATTGGTCAGAGGGCTGCAGCATCTCTTGTATGAAGAAAGGCAGAGAGATTTGGGGGTTTTCAGCCTGAAGAAATGACTTCAGGGTGATCTCACTGCAGCCTTTGAATACATAAAGATGAGTACTATAAGAAAGATGGAGAGACACTTTTAATCAGGACCTATACTGATGGGAGAGAGGGAATTGGTTTTAAACTCAAAGAGGGTAGAATTAGATTATACAATAAGTATGAAAATTTTTATGAGGGTGGTGAGACACTGGAACAGGAGAAGGTGTGGATGCTCCATCTCTGAAAGTGTTCAAGGCCAGGTTGGATGGGGCTTTGTGTAACCTGATCTAGTGAAAGCTGTCACTGTCCATGTCATGGGCGCTGTATGAGATAATCTTTAAAGATCTTTTCTGACCCAAAGCATTCTGTAATTCTGTGAAAAACTACTCTCAGAATATGCAGAGTTTGGATTTATTTTGACATTTTCTTTCATCAAATTACACCTTTTGTCAAAGTCTAGTGGCTTTCTTTGCATAAGGAACTGACCTATTTTAAGCATACGTTTACTTTTATGAAGGATTTACGTCCTTGCTATTGAGTCTCCACAATTCCCTCACCATCTTCTTAACAGCTCTCATTACCAAATAACAAAATGCTTGTTTACCATTCAAAAGCCTTATTGATACTACTTCCCAACTAATGAAAATCTCAGCTGGGGAGAAAATATAATTGCATCACAATGTCTTTGAGCTTTAAATCCTCAGAAATCAGGGTCCTAATTTAACGGTATGATGTTAAAAATGATTTTAAAGAAAAAAATTGTAGAAAGAACTGCAACAACTCTGTGGTTATGTTTCTTGATAGGAGTGTAGGTGTGAGGAACACAATTTGTAAGAGAAAAATTGAAAATACTCATCTCAGAAAACTTCTGTTTTGCAAATATAATAATTATACTCAGAGCCTTTCTATAGACTGATTTTTTGCAACACCCAGTGGTAAATTAATTACTCAATTAAAATATGAAAAATATATTTAAAAATGGCTACATTCTATATCTTCATATAGCCTGATTTCTAAAGTGCTTCACATACTGTTGGTTTCTCATGCTGTTTGTTTCTCATTTCTATTTGTAGTCCTCATTTTTTATCTGCTCTGCAAATTGCTTACTATAAGCTCCTTCAAGCTTGGCCTCCTTATGAAATACCTTGTGTGTGGTATATTTAAAGACTACTGCCAAGCCCCCCATTTATCTGTCTGCCTCTGTTTCATCGGTTTGTTGAGAATTTGTTACTACTGTCATTTCCTGCGCCTATTCATAAAAAGAATCTAATTCATTTTAAAAATAGAGCATGTGGAAGATTTTGAGTTGGTTTCATGCTCTGTGGGAGGTATAGCCTGTAGGAAAAAGGTATGTGAAAGTCAGATGGTTGCTGCAGGCACTGCAATCATGTTTAGGTGTGTTTCCAAATTCCAAAGTGTTTGTTTCTTCATCTGTTAGTCTTTATGTTTTTATTTCCATTGGCAAATGTGGCAGTTATCTGGATTATGGAATGGTTTGGGCAAGTGATTGGAGCTTGATGCACTTGTAGCAGGAAAAATCTTTTAGTCCTGTCCTCAGCCTCTGAAAATAGGAAAAGCTCCTCTGACACCTTGATAGTTCCAATGATATCAAGGTCTATAGGTTATATCCTGAGGATATGTGTAAGAATCATAACAATACTACTCTACTAATAAATATTTTCAGGTATATGTTAGTTTGGTATACATTCAGGTACGTGTTAGTTATATAAATTTGGGGTTTTTTGAAAGGGGACAACGTTTCTTAGCAAATCATCAAAGGTAAGTTAATTTCTTCAAAGGAAGGTCACTTATTGCAGTCAACTTCACACATTAGCCTTTTTCCTGAAATTCCAGTTGTAGCTGGGACATGACTTAAGACTGTTCATTACCATCTTCTATATAATAGTTAATTAATTGTTTAAAAATTCATCTTCACATTTAATGGCACACATCTTCAACGAGGTGAGCTACAGCATGGCTTCATGCACTCAGATGTCTTTATTCTCCATTGTTCACATATACTCTATAGCTTATCTAGCTCTTACTGAACCATTGTGGTTGTTACTTGACATGAAACAAAATCAGAATCAGCTCTGTTCTCCAGGCTGCAAAGTATGCTGCAGGCTGTCAAGAAGGAAACTGTAGGTGACCAGAGATGGGGTATCCCTGTAGCCATCTTACTGCCATCCTCAGTCTTGCAGCTAAAGCTGTAGTCTGCATCCTTTACTGTGCTACTTTGCTCCCATTTGAGTTTAGCTTATTGATGTAGCAGAGAGTTTAGATTTGGATTTCATGGCTGACAGAGAGGTGCTGCTTGTGATGGTACTGTGTGTAGAGAAACTGAAGCATGGATGCACTTTAACATAAAAGGTGAGTTAAAATGTAAAGGGCTATGCTATCATTAATTTAAAAGTGAATCATATATGATGTTGCTCATAGCAGCAATTATTGATTCACACTGTGTTACCCTACTGAAATTACAGGATTAAGTTGCATAAAATGTGAGTAATTAAGTGAAGAGACAGTCTAATAAAGGCATGGCATTGCTGTTGTAGATCAAAAAAAATAGAAGGTTAATTTTCTTACAAATTTAAAATGGAATTGGCACTGGTTGCATTAATTTGAATATGTGCTTTTACCTGTTACAGTGTTTGTATTGTTTAAAAAATGTTTGTAAGATGGTAGACAGAAATGGGCTGTTGAGACAAATGAAAATCAGACATTATTTACTTGAGATCATGTCTGTGGAAATTTGGCTGAAACTAGTAATTTTGATTCTGAGGGGAGTTTACTTTTTGATTGCAAAAGTTACAATGACACTAAGAACCGTTAAGATTGCATTGTATGAATTTGAAAAGCAATCTGTTTTGACCACATCAAATAAAAAGCTATTGGCATTTGTACTATAGGTACCTTCTCCAGAACTGAGCTCTGACTGTAATCTTGACCCCTACTTCTACAGCATTCAGTAAAAATAAATTACTTGGCAAATTAAATTCATTGTGCTAAGTGCAAGCTCAGTTGCTTGCATAGTTCAAGTTTGTGCAAATATCTGTAGAATGGTGCTACCTAGTTTCAGATTTAAAAGTCCTCTTTGATATTATCATAATATAAACTTTTGTAAAGGACAGTTTTTCTGATCTTTTATTTTGCTGCTATTAACATGCAGAAGTTGACCTTTACCGCTATTAAACAGTAAATGTCCATGCCCTCTCAAATTTAATGGAACTCTTGTTCTTAACTGGTCTATCTTCATATTTGGAAAGAGGGAGTCTCTTGTGTTATAGACTCAACAGTTCAATTACTTAATACCATCTGTGGTACTGAAATGCAAATAGGCATCGTGTAGGGACGTATATATTGTCTTGAGTACGAGCTAGATCAGGTCCAGAGGAAATCAGTCCGTGTTTGTTGTTATGTCCAAGTTAATTAGCTCTGCCAGCCAGCGGAGCTCACTCCTTTGGAGTCAGCATTGTTATTAGCATGTCCAGAGTATATCAGAACAGGCTTGTAGGCTTGCAAAGCACCGTTTTGAACCTCCTGCATTACCACAGAGGACTTCTACTAGCTCTGGCAACTCATAATGTTCACATCATAACTCTGTTTGTACTGTTCATGGAAAGAAGGAAGGCAAAAACTTTTAGGAATAAGCAGTTTTACCACCAGAAAAGATCAACCATCAGTTCCTTTGTAAAGACTGCTTCTCCTAGTTCCAGTGTCTAAATATGTCAGAGTAGCATGTCTGTTTTCTTCTATTATTTCTTTCCTTCTGAGTGTGTGTGTGTGTGTGTGTGTGTTGCTCACTGGTAGCATGTGTCATGGAAATTCACTTTAGTTTTAAGGCTTATTGAGGTATCAGCACAGAAGAGTCTGTGCTTTTGTGTTTGCCCTAACTATCCTGCCAATAGGGTATTTTTATAACCTACTCTTTTGCCATGTCTCTCTAAGGCAGATTGTAAGTATGTCATTTTGAAAACAAACGCCTCCTTGGAAATAAACATTTTTGTGCTATCACATTGATTTTCTGATGTAGCTTCAAAGACAGATGTATTCCTAACATAAGGAGAAGTGTGTTTGTTTTCCTGATTGATGACTGACTAGTGCTGTAGTTGAGAAACACTCCTAGCTGTATAAGTACAAAGGCAAGGCAAAGATTTCATTTCTGTGCCAAGAAACCTGGGACTAAAGCTCCTAACCTTTCTTCTTTGATTATTGTAACTTCATGCCAGTGAACTCTGTGGGTTTGAACAAAAAACTTTTAGAAAACTTCCTCTTATTTCTCTAAGAGGAACCATTAAATTGCAGTAGTCTCTCTTCAGAGTGATTACTAGATTAAAGGTCTGCTGTAAGTGAGCCTGCAGTCATTGAGCAGAGTGTTTTCCAGACGTGACCTGAGAAAGACAATGGTTTCCCTGTTAGTAGCTTGGCTTTGCTGCTTCCCCTGGGGAGCTACTAACACTGCTGGCAGGAAATGAACTTAGAAAACATTTGTAAGGATTTGTTTCCTAGGATGGGTAACCCTGTAGAATGTGTCTTTCACTGAACATACATGCATCAGAAAGTGTGAAAAACTCACTCTTAAATACAAGGCAAGCTATTGAGAGTTTAGGCATTGTCATGTTTGGCTGTGAGTACAGGAATGAACAGCATATGAGATTCTTCTTCATCAATAAAACAAGTACTAGAATAACACTACAAGAAATTGAACATTTAATTTTATATCTTCCATCTAGTTTAAGGCAGATCATCTGTGTCCCATGTGTAGCCAGTAATTAGAAGAGAATGCTTCCACACATCCTCAAATTTTTCTGATTGCATTGAGTGAGCCATTTTACCTGTCCTTCTGTATGTTCATTATGCTGGGAAACCTCCTGGAATGGCTTGTCTTTGTCCTTGCAAACTGAGAGCAAGCAGGCTCAGTGTGAGTCCTTCTCAACTAAGTGCTTAAAAATGAGGTGCAGCCAAGTCCAGATCAAGTTCTGGAACTACTGGGATATCAATATGGAGAGAACAGGATTATAAAAGCACAAGATTAGACTTGGGAAAGTGTGTTAAACTTTAAGAATACTTGTTTAAGAAATTACGTGTATTAGAAGAGATAATATTTTTACCTGCCTTCATCTAACTGTTGGCACATTAATAGCCATTTGATCTTAGTAGGCATTCTGTATTTTTAACCTTTAGAGGCTGGGTTAGTCTTTGTCCATCTTGAGAGTTTTAGAAGAACATTGTATACCTGAAATAGCACATTTCTTTGCAGATCTAATACCCAGTTCTGCAGTAGCCCTGTAAGTAGAACTCTCATCCAAGTGAATAGCAGTTATACAAAAGGTACATAGGGTGTATCCTGTTCACCTATTAAAAATGTTTCAGGTAAGATCTTCACAGTCCCAAATAAAAAAGAACTATCACAACCCATTCCCTATAGGCAAATAAAGTAAGATTGATGTGTGTTTGTCTGTGCACACAAATACACAACACGTTTAAGTGCACATACTGTTGAATTAAAAAAAAAAAAATTAAATTGGAACTGAATGCATTTTCACTCACCTACCAAAGCTATCCTTCTTTCTAATTTGTCTTTCATCCTGCAAAAGTTCATGTTCTTGATAATGCTCAAGCAGGTCTATGAACCTGAACTGTTTTTCAGTAAATGCATTCGGTTCCATCAATTTGTTGTGGCCATGATTTTAGTTTTAGCAGAAAAATAGACAGGCAGCTGCAATTGTTTAACTAATGAGAAATATTAAAGGGGTTCATTTGTTTGCATTTTATTTTATTTTATTGGTTTTGAAATACAGAACAAATCTTGAATGTAGAATTTTTTCTTCAAAAATTTCAATTTCACTCTTGAATACAGTTCCAAAATGCTGATTAACCGCTGCCTTCTCGATGAAGTTTTGGCTTAGTAATAACTTAGTAATAACTTTATATTGGTTTTGGTTGGTTTTAATTAAGTTGCTATTTTATGTTGTTCAGCAGTCTACTACAGAGGAGGTGGTTGCCATGCACTGTGGTGGTTCTTAAATTTCACATTTGTTCAATTGTAATAGAAGTCAGTAGTTTTTACAATGTATCACAGAATATGCTGAGTTGGAAGGGACCCACAAGGATATTTGAGTGCAACTCTTAACCCTGCACAGGACCATCCCCAAGAGTCATACCATGTGCCATGTGCCATCTGAGAGTATCATTCAAACACTTTATGAACTCTGTCAGCCTTGGTGCTGCGATCACTTCCCTAGGGAGCCTCTTGCAGTGCCCAGCCACGCTCTGAGGGAAGAAATTTTTTCTAATACCCAACCTAAACCTCTTGTGAAACTTCAGGCCATTGCCTCAGGTCCTGTGACTGGTCACCACAGAGAAGAGATCAGTGCCTGCCTCTACTGTTCCCCTCACAAGGAAGTTGTAACTGCAGTGAGGTCTCCCCTCAGTCTCCTCTTCTCCAGGCTGAACACACCAAGTACCCTCAGCCGCTCCTCATACCACTTCCCCTCAAGGCCCTTCACCATCTTCATTGCCCTTCTTTGGACGCTCTCTAATGGCTTAATATCTTTCCTATATTGTGGCACCCAAAACTGCCCACAATATTCCAGGTGGGGCCACCCCAGTGAAGAGCAGAGCAGGACAATTGCCTCCCTCGCTCGGCTGGTGATGCTTTGCTTGATGCCCCCGAGGACATGGTTGGCCCTCCTGGCTGCCAGGGCACTGCTGACTCAGATTCAACTTGCCATCAACCAGGACCCGCAGGTCCCTCTCCTTGGCACTGCTTTCCAGCATCTCATTCCCCATGTACATATGTACATTCAGGGTTGCCCCCTCTCAAGTGCAGAATCCGGCACTTTCTCTTTTTGAACTTCATATGGTTGGTGACTGCCCAGTCCTGTGTGCTGGACATTTTGTCCAAAAGGATCCTGTGAGAGACAGTATTGAAATCTTTACTGAAATCCAAAAAGACTACATCAAACTGGCTTTCCGTGATCAACTAAGTGTGTTACATACATATAATCTTAAACAAAATTTGACTGACTCATGGAAATGATGGGCCCAACTTCTACTTACTATTAAAAAGGATTTATTTCTCCTCTTTTGGATAAGTTGTACATTTCTTTATACAAAACATATCTCTGTTGAGCCATAAACTTTTCCAGTAATTTCCTTTGAATTTTTAGGTTTTTTCTATGCTTGATGAAGGGGAAGTATTCACAGTGCTACTGATAGAGCACTGAGCAATTGCTATGATTTTTGTCAACTGAATTCAAGTTGGCCATATGCTGTATGGTATTTCCAACACATTTGTGAAATTGTAGCCTCAGGACTGTAATAAATTCTCACACGACAACATAAGAAAATTGTAGTGACCTGCAAAGAGAACTTGTGCAGGTCTTCCTACGCGTGGGGAAGGTAGGTGTGATTTCTGCTGTGCAGCAGGAAAACTGAGACACTGGCTGTGTGTGGTTACTCTTGTGTGTTTGAAACAGGAATGGAAGGGGTAGGAAAAGGAAGATGATATATGTTCAGAATGAATCTGGGATACGTTTTTGAGCCTGTTTATTTTTTGAAATTGCTGTGGGTAGAAAAACTGAAATAGGGAGGGAAAAATGAGGCTAAACCATATGTCTGTAAAGTGGAATAGCACTTAACTTCCTTTGCTTTTTGCTCTTCTTTCTTACAAACTGTGGAACTTCAGTATTAAGATAAAAGACAGTTCACATTCCAGTTTACATGAAATAAGATTGATTTTGTTTTAAATGCTAGATGCGGGGGAACTAAAATTCAGTGTTTACCACTTTGCTTAGCTGGAAAACATTACCAAAAGCAGCTATATATCATGTTCCAGTCTGGAATCTGTGAGAATATTCAAGTTAAGGTTTCGTTATCTATATTCACCTTTGTCTGTTTGCACCAAAGTAAAAAATGCAAAGAATTTTCTGGCCTGTGCACAAGATTCAGCTCAAATAAGTTTAATGAGATACCACGTTTGATTTTGTGCACAGATTCATACATGCTGACATACAAAGTTAAAAATGTAGGAGGCAAGAAAAAGAGCACAGTGCTGATATAATGATTGCTATTCAAAATGAGACAAATCAACACTTGAAGCCAAAAATAGCTATAAGTATTCTAAACCTTAAAAAAACCAATAACCCACAACTTTATTTTACTTACTGAGAAGAGCAAAGTGCTCTCCTTTGTTTCATATGGATTTTATGCTCTCCTGTTAACTTCAGTGTAAGGTAAAGAAACATTTATGGACATTACTTCTCTTTCACCAGAACCGGTATTCTACTTTGGGAATGATGAATACTATGTTGATGAGAGTGCTGGCTATGTTGAGGTACGTGTCTGGAGGACTGGAACTGATCTGTCTAAAGCTGCCTCTGTAACAGTGAGGTCTCGCAAATCTGAACCTGTAACTGCAGAGGGTAAGTTACTGTTTGTTATTATTATTGTAACTCAGTAGTGACTTGTTTTATTGTATGGTCCAGTTTAGATGGTCAGTGGGTAGTTTTGCTTTACATAAATGCCAGAATTTGGCAAATATTAACAATATTAACAAAATAGATTTGCCTACCATTGACTGCCTAATTATAGATATTTTTACTTTTTGTTACATGTAATGCTGTTTTTATCTCTTTTCCATTGGTAGCTGGAGTAGATTATGTAGGCATCAGTCGTAATTTGGATTTTTCCCCTGGAGTCAATATGCAGAGGTTTCGTGTGGTAATTCTGGATGATCTTGGACAGCCAGTATTAGAAGGAACTGAGAAGTTTGAGCTTGTGCTAAGGATGCCCATGAATGCTGCCCTTGGAGAACCCAGCAAGGCCACCATCTTCATTAATGACTCAGCATCTGATTGTGAGTAATTTTTTTTTTTACCTTTTCACCTTTATGCAGGAGGTGGATGAGCAGTACACAAATAGCACTTGCATTTTTGAATCACACCAAAGCTAATGAGTCTACCCATTTCAGCTAGAGACCATATGTTAAGTCCTTTCCTGTTTGGCTGCTTATTTTATATATCTGGTGCAATGTAACATAAATAAATCTGAAATAGTGGAGGGAAGATAGGATAACTTCTGCACATGCTTTACACATGCTTTTTATGTTTTTCTGCCCAGTGCCTAAGATGCAGTTTAAAGAATCAGTATATACAGTCAATGAAAATGACAGAAAGATTTCTGCCATGATATATAGGAGTGGAGATATCCGATACACATCCACTGTGAGATGCTATACAAGGCAAGGTTCAGCTCAGGTAATGATGGACTTTGAAGAACGTCCTAATACTGACAGTTCCATCATCACATTCCTTCCTGGTAAGTTCTTGATTAAGGCCTTAGTCTACCATGTTTTGGTTTGCTTTACTTTGCTTTATTTGTTTTGTTTTGTTTTAATTGTGTCTTCTCATAGAGTAGTACCAAAAAGACTACTCTGGAAAACAAAGCTTTTTTATTGCATACACAATGGGAAGAGCGCACAGAAATTATGTTGCCTCTATTTGCTTTGCTTGCTACCTAGAGGGATAATCAATAAGAACTGAAGGGACATATCTTCATATAGGTTCAGACTGAGTGTCAGGATCTTTTTGATAACAAAAGCAGTTTCAGCATAACACAGCAGAAGCACAAACCTGCTGTCAGAAAGGAAACTTCAGAAGTTCTGCTCTGTGTTAAGCAGATTTCAGGTAAATATATTTGATTTGCACTGGAATGAGTAATAGATCTTTCAACAAGAATATAGCCCTCTAAGTTCTGTTTGAATTTTTTTCTCCCACTGAGACTTTCCTAAGACAGCCTGCCAATATCAGGTACTTGATATCTCACATCACAGATGAAATGCAAATAAATCAAATGTTATTACCTGGAAAGAATATTGTCTAATTCCCCCTACCTGTGCAAAAGACAGGTTGGTCTTTGAAGTTTAAACACACGCAATATTTTTTACAAGTCCTAAACAAGTTCTGTCATCAGCACAAAATCCTTGGTATGCCTTTACCATAGAAATTATGACGTTCATATTTCTTAGACACTTATCATAGTTCTCTTGGAAAAGAGTTGTTAAATCTTTCTTTACTTAGAGCTCGCCTCAGCTTTTAGTGCTATCGTATACTCTACACCTTTGGCATTGCTTCTGTGCAACCGGGAAAGACAGTCCAACTTGTAAGAATTAATGGATCTGGGCCACTTAAGAAGTGACTTTTTTTCTTTTTTTTAGTGTTGCCCTGCTATTTCTCTGTGGAGACAAGTAGCAAAGAGGTCTGCCAGAATTATATCTTGTTTCCATAAGCTTCTTAGGCATGTTTAATATGCAGCAGTTTCATTTCAGTTTTCGCATTTCCTATGTAACAATGAGCAGGTTGAATATTTTTATTTTTTTTTCTCCTCTTAATATATAATTTATTTTCTATATAAGGGGAGAAAAGAAACATCAGAAAATGAACACAGTCAGCATCCTGGTCTGGTTCATTATCTAGAAGAGCCTTGATCATATTTGCATGTATAATGATGAAGAAGGACTGTAAATTGACCTCATCTCTCTCATTTTGCACTGTTCCTTTTGTCTGGGGTGTAGGACTCATTCCCATGATGATGAGCCCACCAAGTGTGTTGCTGGGTGCCAGACACTGCACACCACTCATAACTCTTGTGGCTTGTTTAGAAAGCCTAAATCAAGGCCTCTTTCCCAGAGTTTATGAACATCTAGTAAGTCTAGGTACATGGATTTGTGAGGGCAAAAATTGAGCATTTTGATATTCCAAAGCATTTTTAAGGTAATATTCATTGTTATTTGGAATCAATGGGAGTTTGAAAGATTTTAAAGTCAAGTTGAATAATATCAGTGAAGGTCCACACAGTTGGAGAGTGAAATACAAAACTTCAGGACAAAATTGCCACTAGTACTAATGAAAGTTTCTATTGCTCTGCTTTCTTGTGCAAATATTTATTTTTTAAATGCACTCTGTGGGAGAGGTCTCTGAGAAGGAGTATTTTCTTGTAAGGTAAAACGAAAGAAAGAATACATGTGAAATGGATCTTGTCTTAGAGAAGTCCCAAAATGTGAGATTCCACTTTAAGGAGTTTCCATAGAAAGGTAGTGACTACTAATTCTGCTTTCACTATTGTCATTATTTATTAAATTATATGGTGTCAAGGTGGATGCCTTGGCCAGCAGAAGCAGCCTGTAGTTCCTTGTGCTTGGAGAGAAGTGCTGTAATAGAGCAAAGAAACACCTGAGTTCTGCCTGATATTACCTTCAGAATGATTGCAGGTGAAACTGAGAAGCCTTGCACACTGCTACTTATGGATGATACTTTCCATGAAGAAGTGGAAGAACTACGTCTGGTTCTTGGCACCCCAAGAAGTGATTCTTCCTTTGGTGCCTCTATTGGCGAACAAAATGAGACACTCATAAAGATTCAGGATGATGCAGACAGTAAGAGAACATTTTGTTGTTGTTGGCTTTTGGAAGCCCATTTACATGGTCTAAGAACATTTTGTTTCTTCTAATTACAGAGGCTATTATTAAGTTTGGTGAGACCAAATTTAGTGTGAGTGAACCAAAGGACCCAAGGCAAGTAGTAGTTGTAAAAATCCCAGTGATTCGTCTGGGAGACACTTCCAAGGTTTCTGTTGTGAGAGTTCATACAAAGGATGGATCTGCTACTTCTGGAGAAGACTATCACCCTATTTCTGAAGGTATATAGATACTTATCACCTCTATTTGTTTTCGTTCATGAGTGTAACATAATATTTGCAAAATGGACTAACTTTATGAATAGAATACTTTGCAACCACATCCCCTAATAGGTTTTGCTATTCAAATTCATTGTGGACAGATCCCCTGTGGTACACAACAGCCAATTTCTCCTGGAATACTAGTTATCAGTGAAGATATTTACAAAAGAATTGTGACTCCTTTGAAAACACCTGTAGTTCAAGTAATTGTGGAAGAAATGTGTGAGTTCCACCTTGGTAATATTTGCAAAATGTAGTACCATTACTCATAGGATATACTGTGTGGTTGTTTCTTGAGCAATTCATTAAGATAATTGCTTTTGCTCTACTTAGGAATTTGTGTATATTTCTCTTTCTACATTCGTAATAATAAAGCTTGCTTTCTATATTTCTGCGATTCAGTGCCTGCTGCTCCTCACAAGTAATGAATGAGGAGAGAAGTGTTGCAACAGAATGAGAAATTTCTTAACTGATAAACTTCTTTCCTTTAATAGCCACCCACGTGGTTTGAGGAATGACTAATGGAGTTTGTAGCAGTATGAATTCTTTGTCCTAAAGTATATGATAATACATAATACTAATCTGTATTTTAACATTAATCATTCATTACTGGGGTGTTTTCACAATTTTTGATAGACTATTTCAGTGTCCAGTCCAGCTGAAATATAGGACTTACCTTTGAATATCCAGCAATAACATTGGGCTGTCCTCAGTT
Organism: Campylorhamphus procurvoides; assembly: GCA_013396655.1. Lineage (NCBI taxonomy): Eukaryota > Metazoa > Chordata > Aves > Passeriformes > Dendrocolaptidae > Campylorhamphus > Campylorhamphus procurvoides. Next base: position 363,805 of record WBMV01008391.1, on the reverse strand, counting down.
TCCATGAGAGAGACATTTGCCACTAGTGATACCTGAAGAGACAATTTGTTAGTCATAAGAAAGTCATCAAACCAGAGCTTGCTAAATCCAGTCCACTTTGCCTCCTGCGTTTTAGAGTTTTGCTCTTTCCTCCTGAAAACCACAGAAAGTTTTAGCGTCAGCTAATGCTTATCCCATGCACATTACGTGTATGCATTACTTTGCTTACAGTCTCCCTGTTGTGCACTGACAGCACATGGGGGCAAAGTTTTCAAGGGAAACATGCTACTGCAGGACAAGGGGCTCTCAGCCTCTGCCCAGAAGCTTTTGAGAAAGGTCTGTGATGTGCAGGATTGCCCCACAGGTTTCAGAATATCTGTGGGTTTAGGGAACCTGACTATTCAGCCATGGGTACAAAAAACACATCTTTAATTGGGTTTTCTGGAGGCAGTGTGACAACCTGAAAATTTTACTGATTACTGTGCTTGTCCCGTTAGAATGGAGAGCTTTTTAGCACCTTCTTATACTTTGTTTATGGTGATGTTTCAATATACCAGTGAGAACATCGCTTTCTGCAAGACTTTTCATTTTTCCTTCTTGTCCTTAGTTTCTGTTGGTTATTTTTATACCATCTTCAGTTAACTTGACATCCTTCAAAAAATAAAAGTAGCAGAAATGCACCTATTATTTTGTCATCACTCTCACCCATTCTAGACACAAATGTTAAATGGTTTCTGTAGTTTTTATTGCCTTAGTAGTTAATATAGTCAAGAGCCATTAGTCAAGAGTCATTAGTCAAGAGTCATTGTCTAACTCTATAAGTGTGGTGGGCTGGTTTTGGCTGGCCACTAGGTGCCCACCAAAGCTGCTCTACCACTCCTCCTCCTCAGACAGAGGACAGAGAGAAAATGTAACAAAAGGGTTGAGATAAGGACAGGGAGAGATTGCTCACCAATTGCCATCACAGGCAAAACAGACTCGACTTGGGGAAATTAGTTTCATTTATTACCAATCAAATCAGAGTAGGGTAAAGAGAACTAAGACTGGATCTTAGTACACCTCCCTCCCATCCTTCCCTTCTCCCTCCGCTTAAATTAACTCCCAAATTCTTTACCTCTGAGCAGCTGGGAGAGCTGGAGAATGGGGATTGCAGTCAGTCCATCACAATTTCTGACACTTCTTCCTCCTTACACTCTTCCCTGCTCCAGCACGAGGTTTCACCCAGAGGAGACAGTCTTCCCTGAAATACAATGTGGGTCTTCCCATGGTCTGCACTTCTTCATGAACTGCACCATAGTGGGTCCCCCATGGGCTCACAAGTCCTGCCATTAAACCTTGTACAGAGTGAGCTCCTCTCTCCACAGGCCCACAGGTCCTGCCAGGACCCTACTCCAGCAAGGGCTTTCCACAGGGTCACAACCTCCTTCAAGCTTCAGCCTGCTCCGTCATGGGCAGCATGTAGATATCTGTTCTACCACAGACCTCCATGGGTTGCAGGAGCACGGTTGCCTCACCATGGTATTCACCACAGATAGAAGAGAAATCTCTGTTCCAGCACCTAGAGCAACTTCTCACCCCCCTTCTTCACTGACCTTTCTGTCCACAGAGTTTCTCTCTCATAATCTCACTCCTCTTTCCCAGCTGCCTGTGGTGCAGCAGTTTTTTCCCTTCTTAAATTTGTTATCCCAGAGGTGTTACCACCATCACTGCAGGTTTCAGCTTTGGCCAGCAGTGGGACTGTCTTGGAGCCAGCTGGCACCGGCTCTTTTGGACATAGGGGAAGCCTCTGGCATCTTCTCACAGAAGCCACCTCTGCAGCTCCCCCACTCCCAAAGCCTTGCCATGAAAACCCAATATGGTCAGTTAAGATTGAACTTTTTATCCACCATGACCTCTAAAGCTTTTTCAGAGGCAATGATTTTCAAAACATAGTACTGTTGTGTAACTCTAGATTTGTGCCTTATTTTTGTATATACAATTGTATTAAAATGCATTTTGTTTGAGCAAGACCTGACAATACTACTTATTTAGAATTCTTCAGTCTTTTGATCTTTCACATATGTAACCAGCATTTACTTAATTAGTCCCAGATAATTTTCAAAATATTAAGTTCTGTTAGACTAAATCCTGATCTTTGCAAATCTCTTGATAATAATGATGCCTCATTTTCAGGGATGTCCACATGTGTCCACTGCTATTCATTCTTATTACCTTTAACATCAAACAGGTTAAACTAAATATACAAACATCTGTAATTTAAAAAGTGAGTATTAACTGCCATCTCTCATGGCAGGGCATAGAATCACACCTTGTAATGAACAACAGGTTTATTTTTAAGTGTCTCATTTATGTTTTTAGAAATTGAGTTTAAGGAGGGTGAAACACAGCACTTTGTGGAGGTTGAAGTTCTCTTTGATGGAGTGAGGGAGATGAGAGAAGCCTTCACTGTTCATCTGAGGCCTGATGAGAACATGGTTGCAGAAATACAGGTAAAAAGCTCATGCAAAGTCCTGAACAAAAAAATCTAGTAAGCAGGCCTCTTGTTTTCTGGCTCATGGTTTTACACTTCTTTTAAGGTTTATTCACACCATCTTAAAATCCAAGAGAGGATCATCGCAGCTGACAGCAGCACCTACACAACCCAGTTTGTTGCCAAGGCAATAAAGTTGATGCCATAGAGTCAATGAAAGACTGAAATCTTCCAGATATCACTCCAGGCACATTTTCCTCATGTAGTCAGTCCTAGAAGCTGATGTCCTCTTGGAAACACTCTCTGGCAATACAATATAACTTCTATGTTGTAAAAAGAGCAATTGGGTGAAATGTAACTTCTGCTGTCAAAATCATGTTAATATTATTCTTGTTGTGTGAAATGAAGTAGCCACACATTCTTGTTATTTAGCATTGTAACATAACATCATTTTAACTAGTATATTCCTCTGATTTTGTATAAAATCTTGAAACTCTGTGGCTGCTTCATCAGTGGCACACTATATATAGTCTGACTCTAGATAGCCAGACACAGCCTTTGCTGATGACAAACATCCTGCATTAAAGTACACAGTGCCCATTGGGGTTCTGCCAGCATACTGAAGTGATTTAATAAAGCTGGGACACAAGGCTAAAGATCTGGAATCTTTAGTCTACTGAAAAGAAAAAATCATTTTACCTCTTCCTTTTGCACTCTGTAATATACTTTCCAGTGCCTCAACCCTTTCTCATCCAGTTGAGGCTTCAGAATTTCTTTAGCAACAGTATTTCAAAGGCGAGACATATTCTGATCAGTGTCCAGCTTGGATCATCCTGTTTATTGAAATTTTCACAGAGAACTTTTTCTGTCTTTTCACTGTCAGACAGCCAAGGCCATTGTTTACATTGAAGAAATGAACAGCATGGCAGATGTCACCTTTCCCTCTGTCCCTCAAGTTGCATCCCTTTTGATATATGATGATACTTCTAGAGCCAAAGACAGAACCAGTCCTGTAGCTGGCTATCCTGTCATCTGTATCACAGTGAGTATCTCTGTGGAAAAACAGAACCAAATCAGTATATGGATTTTATTTGGTGAATTTTAGGCACCCACTACCAATCCATATTGTAGTGAGTCACATATGAGTTCAAATTAGTGCTATCCTCAGAGCTAATCTAATTTGTCTGGATAATTATTTTCAGGAGGACAAAAAGTATAGAAAGATGTTTTACTTGTTCATTGATGAGAACAGTTTGTTATTGACACTATGTCTGTGCCTGCATTATCTTGCTTTAATTTGCAGAGTTAAAATCAGTGGAGACAACAGATAAGCCATTGTTTTCAATAAGTGCTACAGACTGAAAAATATGTACTTTTTGCTGAAGGAGGACTGGCTTCTTTCATTGTAATTTTGCAACTGCAACATTTACATGAATGTGTATATTCACTGAGCAACATTTTTGTCCATATTCATCTTCAGTTTGTTTCTTACACATTCCTTGTGCATAGGACTGTACCATATGTTGAATGGTTCTCCTAAGTAAAAAAAAAACAAAAACAACTTTTGAAATACAAATTATATTTCTAGAATTAGACCAAAAGAAGTTCAAATTAAAGCAGTATATGGGAGTGTAGTTTGCACCTTCATAACTATGCGACATCTTCTTTATGTCATAATTTATTTTTTTTAATTTCAATAAGCATAATTAGATATGCCTTTTAATCTGCCCTAACAGTGCTAAAAGCATCACTGTCAAAATAAGGTGATTCTTAAGAGATTTACCAGGATTGTCAGTTCTATGTTGTTCAGTTTTATGACTCTAGATAACTTAAAATTCCTTTGCCATGAAGTAAATAAATTGCTAACACATCTGCCTTCTTCTGCAGGCTTGTAATCCTAAATATGAAGACTTTGACAAGACTGGTTCTATATGTGCCAGTGAGAACATCAATAATACTCTGACACAATACAGGTGGCTTGTAAGTGCGCCCACTGGCCCTGATGGTGTGACTAGCCCCATGAAGGAGGTCGACTTTGACACCTTCTTCACTTCCTCTAAGATGATTACGCTCGACTCCGTTTACTTTCAAGCTGGTTCTCGTGTCCAGTGTGCAGCTCGGGCTGTGAATTCAGATGGGAATGCAGGTCTTGAGCTTATGAGCCCTATTGTAACTATAAGCACGTCAGAAGGTAAGATATCATCACCTAATGCCAAATTCACAGATCTCTTTTGGATCCCAAATTCCATCCCAGCAAAATCTCATGATCAGGCATTTTAACATTACAGTCTCACCTTTTCTTCTGTTGTTCATAGAGGTGGTACAAAAACTCTCTTAACACAGCAAAGAAATGTATAAAGAAAGTGTTTTTCATCTGTGCTAGTTCTCCACATCTTGAAATAATAATCCACACAGCAAAGTTCCATGTTAGGAGAACAATATATAATGTGCATTGGAATTACAGAAACCTAGTTTCTGTTGGCTTTTGAATTCAACTGTAGTTGTAGTTCAACTGTAGATGAAGTACAGGCTCAGCTCCTGTTGGACACTGGAGATTCCACATTGGCATATGAATGCCTAGCCAAAAGAAAACCCTCATTTGGCATTCAAGCTTCACTGAACACCTGAGAAACTCTGTCTTCCTTGATTAAGTACTGAAGCAACTGGTGTCCAATAACATGTGAACAAAATTTTTTCATGGTTCAGGGATACATAATAGTCATCCTTCTTCTTTGTCTGATACTCTCTTTGTCTTTTTCTGATTCTCTGACACCTAACCAATACTGGACTGATGCTGCATTCTCTCAATGATCAGTCACAATGAGCAGTAGTCTATCTCCTTTGCCCAGCCAACTCTTCTCATGAAACTCATACTGAGTATCATTATGAAGCAGAGATGAAGCACTGCCATGCATATACTATTTTGTTACAAAAATCACAGGCACTTTCTTTTTATTGCAAAATACGGAGAATGAGTAATTATCAGCAACCAAGGTAAATTGCAAAATGTATTTTATTACCCTTCTGCAGCCATTTTGCATCTTTGTGTCATCTTTGCTGCTTTTGTAGTTATGTTAACTCTTGTAGTTTCTGTGAGATAAATGATTGTTCATTTGTAATATCATTTTCAAATATTTTAGTTAAAACATTGTATTTTCTCCTAAGCTGGGGTTTTGAGAAGCTTAATTAATGGAATTTCCATTTACCTCTGTCCTTTATTCCACACTTTGACTGCAGGCTCATGTCATGTTGCATTATCAGAAATCTTACATCATGGAGAAGACTATGCCTAAGGGTATTGTCTACAAGGTGCAGTGTAATGTGTGTTAAAGGCAGACAATCTTGTGCTGTGTGAGCTGGTTTTGTTATATGAAACAGGCTGGCTTTGTTAGTGTTAAAATGCATTATTTGCATTACCCTTGACAAATTAGCAGAGCTAAGTAGCTCAGGCTCAGGACTGAGTTGTCATGCATATATTACTTCCAGTGCATGAACTAACTTGTGATGTGGAAGGAAAGAAGTGCAATGATCAAAGCAACCTGCCAAAATCCTGAATATTTTCCACCTTGAGGATGCCTGACCTCCAGTTCATAGAGCAAATTCTCAAAAATAAGTCAGATTGTGCAAAAAATTGTATTTAATCTCCTTAGCACACCTTGCATTTGAGAAAAAACAAACAAAAAACCCACAAACCCAGCAACCAACCAACCACACAAAGAAACTAAAAGCTACCATATGCAGAAAAAAACTCGTGTTTCTTCCTTCCAGAAGTTTCCAACTGGGAGATGTTGAGCCAGATGTGGTTCACCAGATCCAATAAGTCCTCCAAGACGAGAGCCCAGCCTTCTCTTTTCTTGTAATCCCTCAGAAATAAGCAAAGAACAGAACATGGGCCAAGGGAATTGTTTTGGTTTTCTATGTCTGCTGGTTTCTTACTTAGAATACCTTGTGATCCTTTGGCATCACATGGCAAAGTGCTGTGATTCTTGTAGCCAGAATGCAGACACATCTGCATTGAACTATCCAACTAGAAGTTGCGTGTATCTCAGATATGATTGCAAACATAATTTTCTGATTCTACAAACCAGGATTAATACTGGAACACGTTGAAGTAACACTGGAAAGGGTTATCAAAATAAATTATACATTCTCCCTTCTTGAAAAAATCAAAATTAAAATTAACAAGGCCCTAAGGAACATGATCCAACTTTGAAGCTGGCTCTACTTTGAACATAGTATTTCTAGAGATCCTTTGACACAATTATTCTTACTACATTTTTGTTGTTAATGGAACAGGAGGATCATAAAGTCCTGTAAGGGCATACAGGGACATACCCCAATCCAGTGCCAAAAACAACTGAACACTGGTCAGGTATCTTTCATAAAGCTATGTATGTGCTTAAGAGGGCAGAAGGAATTAAAACATATGCCTCTGAAGACCTCTGTAAGAAAGTATGTCACTTGACACTGACTTTGCCAGTATGGTTGACACATGCAACTGGAAAGGTACAGATGCAGTATCATCACCTTGTTCTTAAAATGTGGTCCAGTTGTTTAAATCCTCTTTTGCATAAATTCATGTTCAAACCTCTGGAAAATGTTACTCAAAGTGTTTACCTGTCATTCAAGAAAATTCTCATTGTTTTGGAAACCTGTACAGTGGGGAAAAAAAAATGCATCTAAAATAGTGCAAAGGCAAGTATAGATCATTTCCTCCAGACATAAAAATGAGGTGGCTTTCTCTTTTTTCCATTAGGACTTTGTCAACCTCGTATATCAGGAGTAGTTGGAGCAGAACCCTTCTCTGCCAAATTGCGCTATACTGGCCCAGAAGATCCTGATTATGCCAACCTCATCAAACTGACAGTCACAATGCCACATATTGATGGTAAGAGAAAATCAACTATGGAGTTAAGAGAACTCATACAACATGCTGTTATTTCAGCTATTTAATTGGTCATAGTATTTTAAATAGACAAAATAATATGATTTTTTAACATGTGAGACCAGAGAAAAATGTTATGAATGAACAAGCACAGTTTACAAGGTTCATAATATGCTGACTGTTTTGATACACAGTTTCTGATGTGAAGATTAAGTGTTTTCAGATTAATTGGATAATTTACATAAGTTAAGTTAGACCTATGCTTTATAAAATTCCTTTGAAGTGCATAGAAATATACCACTGAGTTACTATGTGCTTCTGAAAAAAATCACACAACTTTTTGATTATTGGAATATTAATTTTGGAATTTTAGTATGTATATATATTTTTATTTGGCCTTGCATAGTATGTAGATATAATTATTGTGGGTAACACTCTCATGCTTACTTGCCATGTCAACTTTCTTTGAATTCTAAAATACAGATTGCTGTAAGTAAAAAATACAGAAGCACTGTGTAACATGCGTAGTGTTTGATGAAGCTGGGCTAAATTAAGCAGTTCTGAAAACTGTCATTTAGTGATAGTGCAATGAATTATTGTTTTTTAGGCATGCTGCCTGTTATTTCTACAAGGGAGCTCTCCAACTTTGAGCTGACACTTAGTCCTGATGGAACTAGAGTTGGAAACCATAAATGCTCCAACCTGTTGGATTACACAGAAGTAAAGACCCACCATGGTTTTTTAACTGATGCTACCAAGAATCCAGATGTGGTTGGAGAGACCATTCCCTATCAATATAGCCCAACAGTCAGAGGCTTCAATACCTTACGCTTCTACCGCAATCTGAATCTGGAAGCCTGTTTGTGGGAGTTTGTTAGCTATTATGACATGTCTGAGCTCCTCAAAGATTGTGGAGGCACCATTGGGACAGATGGACAGGTATGAAACTGCAACTTGATTTTGTATTGTGTTCTTAAAATATTTCCCTTATAATGCATGTATGCTGGTAGCAATAAGTGGGTTTACAATTAATTTGGTTGAAAAGGGTTCTTTTTTCTTAAGAAATAGACTTCCCCCAGGTTGTCTTATTTCTTAAAACTATCAGTATCCATTAAATGATTATAGGCTATATGTGCAATCATTGTCCAGTTAAGAGAATAATTCCGTTTGAATGAAATTTGCTATGATTTTCTCCCAGTACAGTTCTGGAGTAATTTAGGACAAAACAATCCCCTTTTTACTGTATAATGAGCCAATTTAGTCTTTTCTTAGAATTAAAGCCTTCTGATAATGATGATAGATAGTACTGGGCTATTTAATATTAGTTGTGGTATAGCTTAAAAAACAGTTTTAAAACATTGTGGAGAGACTTCTTGCCAATAACAATGGACTGTAGCGTCCTACCAGCTGCTTGGCTCTGCTGATCTCTTATCACTGGGTAAAAAGACACATCACTGCAGACAACACAGTCATCCCGCATTATCCAGCAGAAAATTCCTTGGTCCGGAAACAAAGACAACTGCCCATATGGAGTGGCTGAAGAACAGAGCTGTGAAAGTGGTTGGGGAGTTAAAAGAAGATTGGAGAGGTCTTCAGGTGTCCTTTGAAAAATTATTTCTAGAAATCCATAACATGGAAGAAAAATAATGCAGGATTTCTTCTGATGCAGTGACAGTGAAACTAATCCCTGGGTCTTCCTTGTATAATTCCTATATAAGCCAGTCTGATCCCTCTCAAGCTCTGCAGTACAAACTCTGTAACTCTGAAGATCAGTCCTTTATGTACAGAAAAATCTCTTTGGGGAATAATCCTACAGGCTTGAAGAAAAAGTGGAAATGCAGTACTTCATTTCAAAGAAGTCTATCTGCAACTAACTCAGTTTTCTGGTGCACTATCATTCCTTGTTGAACCACTGAGAAAAGAATTAGGCCACTTTGAGAAATGGCCATTTTTTTTCTGTTTTTTTGATGTTTTGCCAGGGACTCGTATTCTATCAGACCTCAGTAGACCTATATGCACAAATTCTTATTTTGTTAGTCCCAAATGTCATAAGACAGATGTGAAAAGTATATTTTTGCTCAAAGAAACATATGGGTGTGTGTAACAACAAAGCTATTTTACTACTAAAAGCATAGTCACCAATGAACATATAGATATCAGATAAACGGAGAGGATTTTTGTTTTTGTTATACTTATACACATGAAGTCCACTTTGTGGATGTTTGCAGGTGATCATACAGTCAGTTTGGACAAGAAATTGCACAAGAATCTCTTTAGCCCTGACTAACTTCCTAACACACTGCCCCTCTTAACTAGGAATTATATATTCCATAAAGCTTAAGACCATAACAAAATGAAACTTCTGCCCTTAGATGCAAGGCCTTGATGGATATGCCATCCCACTGCTTTCTCATCAGATCTGGCTCTTTGTCTGTTAGAGAGACCAGTTCAAGGTCTCTGCCTTGGTGTTGGAAGCTCACTGTTCATGCATCTGCTTGAGCTTGCCCCTCTGCTGCAAGCAGATCCTCCTACAGGTACATTCCACTGAAACTATGAGTCTGTCAGAGGGAAGGGGCAGGCATCCCAGTGTGGGATGTAAACCTTACACATTCCCACAAGATAAAAATTACAGCAATCTTTGCTGTTCTTTGAATGATTTCATTTCTTTAACTCATCATTCCTTGGGCTGTCTCCTTATGCCTTGCAATATGCAGTAGTATATTCTTACTTCTCAGGCAACACAGTCATAAGCACATAAGCACACACAACTTCCAAGCAGCTGTAACTGCTTCGGTGACCTATGCAAACCACTTCTCCCTCAGTGAAAAAGAAGGAAGACCTGGTACGAATAATTTCTATTTTGGATACTTTTGTGTCTAGGGGAAAGGATGAATAGCTGGTTTAGACAAATGTGTGTCTAAATAAAACCAATATATGTCTGTGTGCATATAAACAGAGGAGAAAATAGGCACCATATGTATATTTTAATAAATTAGAAGAACCTATATTCTCAGGAGGACATGAATAAGTGATAATGTGGCCAAGGAAGAGAGCTGTCCTTTCATTAGGCTCCAGAAGTATTATGTACTTCATTTAAGATCTCTCATTTACAAGCAGAGAGGGATGTACATGAGCTATGAGAGCCATGAAACTGCAGCTGAAGTCACCCTTTAGTGCCTTGTAGGTTATGGCTAAAAGGTTACAGTATGTTAAGTGAAATATCAAGCTGAATTACTTCTAGCGGTGAAGCACTGCCCCACAGCCAGTAGGCACTTCACTGACCTCCCTGTTTTCCCCACCTCCATTTAATTCTTCTCCAGGTTTGGTCTTTATCTTCACATGACCCCTTCCAACTGAGAGGGGAGGCAGTCAGTGCCCTATCTCTGTGGTTGTCACCATTGTTGTTTTTTTCTCCTTCAGTGAACAATTAATAATCCTCCTCTGTGAGAGGAAAGCTGGCAGCTATGGTTTTCACCATTTTTTTAGCTCACAAAAGAAGCTTAAATTCTGTAATACAAACAGAACAGATAAATAACTAAAACACTCTTACCATATTCTGCTACCACTGCGAATTTAATATCTTGAATTTACCAGATACTTTGGCTAGATCTTCAGGCTCAAAATTTTGTTTCTTGACTCCAGTTCCCCAGTACCTGTATGGTCAAACAAAGATAGCCATGTTGCTTCAGACAGAGAGATTTCAGAAAAGGAACTGGCAATATCTTGCATGATGTGAACCATCACTCCTTCAATTTATGGGGGCTCCTGCTATGCTAGGGGAAGAAGACAAACTTTAGTAAGCAAGAAGTGAGGTGGGAGACCTGCAGCTGGTGTGGTTCTTCTGGCACAGCTCCTAGTGTTTGCTGCAGGCTGCAGCTGTCTTAGCCAGTTCCCATGAACTCATGAACTATCATAATACATACAGAGAAGGTCTTAGTTTTCTTTTTTTTTCCTTTGAGGCCTTTTGATTGCGACCCATTCTCTTTCTCAATTATTCTGTGCATGAGCAAACCTTGTGTGAGTTACATTCAGCACTCCTTTCAGTGTACAACTCGACGGTTTGTTCCTGGGGTCTGCCCACAACTGAAAAATGGGGCATTTATGTTTCTAAATATGGATTTAGATGTGCAGTTTAAGGAACTTCTATTTTAAAAATAAAGACCTGCTCCTCTTTAAAGTGAGGCAATTAATTTGGATTAGAGTGCTGTCCTTGTTAAAGTTAAGATCAACTTTAATGATTAGCAGTTTTCTTGAAGAGAACCTGCAGTCACAGCCTAAATTTCAGTGTCTGCATTTGGGTATATATAGGCCTTAAAAAAGGGAACTCACCTATTTGAGAGCTCTCTTCCTATATTTTCAAGAAACTAATAAAGGTTAGACTTTACTTCATGGGGACATTGTGTGAGTGAAATACTACAGACATCTCACATTCTCAAGGCACAGGTTCTAAAACAGTGACAGATATTCATGAAAGGGAGTTAAAAAATGAGACAGTGAAAAGCAAGCAAGCGATTGTCCTTTAAAAAAGTGTATATTGAAGTGTTGGCCCACACTTTTTTGATAGAGTGTGAAGTATCATTTGATCTCATTTCCTAGTGCTGCAACTGTTTGCTGTAGCCAGGCAGTTTGGCACCTGAAGGCTTCTGTGTGTGGTTCTGGCCAGGTATTTATATATGGATGGTCCTTTCCCTAGTTCCAGTCCATTCCCAGACATGGAATAGGGAAGCAAGGAAATTACCATTCCAACAAATTTTATTAACAACTAGTTAATCAAGTCTTTTACAGAAACAAGAAGGTGAAAAATGTATATTAAAATACTTGAATGTACAGATTTATACCTTGAAACTACAGTAATTGAGTATAGCTGAGCAGTTTGTTTTTCTCTTCAAAAACCAATTTTTTCTGGCCCAAAATGAATATGTCTTTCTTTCAATATATTCACTTCACATTTATGCTACACATTATGGCAAGAAGTGTTTGAAAATCCCATCTGCAAACAGATTTTAAAATCACTGTACTGCTGCAGCTTATACAAGGCAGCTTGCACAGGGCTTTTCTTACACAGAAACAGTGTATTTCCAGCTTTATTAATTCTGGTTTTACCAAAATCATACTCTTAGGAGAAAACTAATCTCTTCTGAAAATCTCATTAGATGTTGTAAAATGCAAATAGGCAGAAATGTCTATTTTCAGATTTTTTATTCACTTTAGGCACAACAGTCAAGTAGAAGTAAACCCTACAACTCCTGTTTCCTCGACCTGAAACCTCTCTAACAGCCAAACACTTTTTCTCTAGCTGCAAACACATGCATTTAGTAAGCTGTGCAGAAAAAACTACTATAAAGTTAATGCAGCAGCTGCATAACAAAGCCAGAGGTTAAATTTTTTCAAGAGACTGGCACTTCAAGGCTGTATTGCATACTCCTCTCTTTTCAGACTTCTTAAACAATGCTTTGCATTTCACCTGTGACCTATCTGGCTGGGTGCCTTCTTGGGGCCAAATCTTAGGTTTACCATATTGACATTATGTAAACAGTTAATTGATAACATTGTTAAACTTGTGTGGCTCAAATTCACAGACGTGGCAAGTAGATGCAGTAGAAAATGAGACATGGCAATTTGGAGGACAAAAATATAATTTTCATGTAAAGCCTATTTCCTTGAGATATATAGCAATAAACGTTAACTTGTGTTATTTCTAATATCTAATTCTGATTTTATTAGTACTGTCTGTACATAACACTCACTGCCGAGTTTTGTCCTTTGTAAGCCAGCTAAACAAAGCACACTATAAATGTAGCACAGAGTCCATGCCCCAAACTCTTTACTGAAAATATTTTTTTATTGTAAATATTCTCATATGATAAATCCTCAAAATAATTGTTTTTTACTTAATGAGGTTTGACAGTTTGCATTTGAAAGGGGAACATTAGAATAACAATTATAGAAACTCTCATTAATACTTCCTTAGTCTTAAAGGGGAATTGCTAGTATTCAAAACCAGATCTTATGCTCTGGTAATTTACCTTGCAAAGAAAGTGTATGAAACTACTTCTTATAGCAATGTTGAGTATGAATTATGTTCTCTCACACACACAAGAATTTTGAAGTGTGCAGTTTGACTATTTGTTTTCTACATTTTTCCAGATGTTAAGTGTAAAAGTCTGTTCCCTGCCTGTAAAAATTTTTGTCTTCTATCTTCTCTGCTCCTCCAGATCTGGTATTGTCGCAGAGTATTAGACACAATTTCCCCAATTCAGCTGAGGTGTAGCTGTGGTTTGTATTTCTTTCCTGGTATCACAAGGCTAAAATGCACACCCACTTATTATTTTTTTAAAATTAATGGTAATGAGTGTGATTTTGTCAGTGCCATTGATAAAATCTACTGTGCATACAATGCATAGATACATAATGCACCTGTTCTGTCTCCCCACAGCAGTTAAGCTGATCCTACACTTATACAGCTCTAAGTTACCATTTTGGTTTCATCAGTGTCACATTGAGATATAATATGAACAGCTGGCTACTTTCAATAGGCTTTGCAGGCCGTGCTGGAAAAGCAAGATAACTCAATGGAAAGAATGTTTTCTCATGTTTGTCTAAACAGCATTATTAATAGGGCTAGAGAAGTAAGAGTCCTCCATCTGTGTAACACATTCCATTGATTCTTTTGGGGGCAAGGGGGTGGCTGCTCACTTTGACACAGTTTTCCTCTGCAGTTAACTTCCTCCTTATTTTATTTTTGTTATATCAAAAAGATACTTTCATATAGCACATCTAGAAATTTTTCTTTTCTGCCTACGGAAGAGTAGATTTCCCCTTGTAGAACCAATAGGCCCTTAAAAGTTTCGTTTACTGTTAGAAGAAATAGAATTATTTATTCAGTAATTCTCTGACTGTCAGTGTTGTAGGTTTGCCTCCATACCTGCAAATCCATGAATGCCTAAAGAAGGGTTTGTGTGCATAAAAACTCAATGAACTTTTAGCAAGAACTCCTTCCTCTCCCTACATGCCAGGAATCACATGCAATGGCAGCTGTACTGATGGAAACACATAGATGTTCATAAATACAAAATTGAATTCCTAGACTGGGGCAAGCAGCCCTGCTGCCCAGACATCTCTGGCAGGTTTTATTAAAAAAAGAAGAACCTTTTAAATTCTAGGGTCTTAGAAATGGAGAGAATTTCAGATTTTCCCACAGTGGTAATGTATGTCAGAGGAGCAGTGTTTCCAGCAGACTTGCCCCAGAAGGGATCTTGCTACTAGATTCCCACTAGCACAAATGTGCTGAGCTCAGTAACAATAAGGTCCCATTGAATGGAGTCAAGAAAACTCTAAAATGTGGCTTACAAACCTCATTAATGGATTGCTTTATGTACAGTATACATGAAGAGACAGTGATACACTGTACCTGAAAATCAAGAAAAGCATTAAAGAGAGGCTTTTTTTTCATTGAGGTGGCATAAGATACTGAGCTATAAGGGGTTTTGTGGATCACCCTGTCCACACCACTGCCTTAACTCAATATAATGTCATTCAAACACTAGTAAATTTAATCTTAAAAATAACAGGGTTTCATGCCTCAGTATTCTTGTTGAATGCCACCACACTGAGGGCTAGAAATTCTTCTGATTTCTAGGCTGTATTTGTCATGCCCATCTTATGTTCATTTGTTCCCATGTCAGCACCATCTTTCATCATCAGTGGCCCTTCTCCACTCCTGATGTATATAGATAGCATTCTTACTCCTTCTCAGCCTTTTTTGTACTCGGTTTAGCAACCTGGCTATTTTAGACTCTTCTGATCAGATAATTTTGCCATTCCTGTGATTATGTTGATTCCTTTTCCTACAGTCTACAATGCAAATTAGACTTTTTCAAGCATGGATGATCAAAGCTGTTCCAGATAAGCTCTTCCTAGTGCTCTGTATAATGGCATGCATGCTTCTAATTTCCACTCCATTCCTCAGTTTATCTTAGGATCATAGCACATGGAGAGGGTAGGAAGGTCATAGCTATGATGTGATCAACTCACATACTAAATTTTTCCCCCTCTATCGTTTCTAACAAGTGTCTTTCATTTCTACAGAAATACCTGTGACTGGTTTCTATTACCTTATACTTTAAGCTATAAAATTTCATCTCACTACTATTATTCTAGTCCTCAGGGTCATTAAATTTTCACTTTGATATTCCAGTCCTCTACTTTATCATTAAGCATTATGTAAGCTTCTATTCAAGAGAATAATGGACATATATTAAATCCTCTTCCACATGCTTTTGTCTCTTTCTTATAAGCAAACTGAATTTCAAATCTTGGACTTCAATGTCTGTCTTACTGTGCAGCATGCAGATATAGAACAAAAACACAGAGAAAAGCCAACACAGTTTGTCTGGGATGACCTTAC
Source organism: Campylorhamphus procurvoides (assembly GCA_013396655.1). Taxonomy (NCBI): domain Eukaryota; kingdom Metazoa; phylum Chordata; class Aves; order Passeriformes; family Dendrocolaptidae; genus Campylorhamphus; species Campylorhamphus procurvoides. The sequence continues at coordinate 348,064 of WBMV01008391.1, read as the reverse complement.
AATAGAAACACATTTGTTGTACTACCAAATGTATTCAGTTCTTGATACAGTTCCAGGAAATGGCAAATTTCTGAGGTTATTCCTGAATCAAAGGCAAGCTGTGAGGCGCTCTAGACCTGCATCATAGCTATATTTTTCTTAGAGAAGTGAGAATATGGTGTTGATATTTGGAACAATTTAGCAAATCTCTGTTCAAAATAATTGCTCAGATTCCTATGAAGGTAACCCAAAGATAAACTTGCTACTTAAATGAGATTAAAGAATATTATTTTTGTTTCATTTCAATTTGCCATCCAATACTTTTGGAAAAGCAAACCCAGTTTTGTTTTGGTTTGTTTTTTTTTTACTGTTCCAAATAGAAGTTCTTGATTGTGTTTATGTAAAACCAACAAAGAAGCACTAATATAAAATAACGTACAACTGTAGCAGCTCATCTCATCTACTGGTCTGTGTTGCTGTTTTAGTTTTCAGTGGTGCCATGTTCTTTCCAGTGGTGCCCAGTGGCAAGACAAAGAGTAATGGCTTTAAACTATGAGGAAGAATTCCCTTACAGTGAGGGTGGCAGGGCACTGGAACAGGCTGTCCAGAGAGTCAGGCAGTCTCCCTCTCTGGAGAAATTCAAAACTCCCCTGGATGCATTCCTGTGTAACCTGCTCCAGGTGACCCTGTCTTGGCAGCAGGGTTGGACTGGATGACCTCCAGAGGTCCCTTCCAACCCTGACAATTCTGTGATTTTCTGTGTTTCCAGACTGTCTACTGTCTAAATGCTAGCACACATTGTGGAACAAAACAAACAATAGAAGTCAAAAGGGGTTTGGTAATATAGCATGTAGATCAAGGGGTGTCACACATGAAAGTGAGTTGTGACAACTACCAACATTTGCTTTAATGATGTCCTTAATTATTTCAGAGTATTTAGTTAGTGCAAGCAGTAAATTTGTGGTTTCATCAGATGTCTACAAGTTTTGTCAGGCATTTGGAAATGTAAAACAGCCGTGAGGTAATGGACATTCAGCCCTGACACACTGCTGGGTGAACCCAGAAACAGTTTGATTTTTACAGAGCTTGTAAAATTTGAATGTTGGTGGTTTTTAATAGTGCAAAACAGTCTTTATACGCATGTAAGGTAATCACTCCAGGCAAATGTTCATATTTACAAATTTATATATGGAATTTCTGTTGGAAGTGGATGAGAATTCAACATTTCTGCCTCTGAAAAGTTTGCCACTGGGAGATGATCTCAATGTCTTTCTTTCCACGTATATCTGAGAAAATCCAGATGGTCTAAAAGTATCTGTATTGCACATTTCTAATCAGAGATATCTGAATTAAAAAGTATTTGTAACAAAACATAAAGTGTCTTCAGAAAGATTTGGATTCATGTATCATTTAAGGGCTATATTAAGAAGAGACAGTTTGCTGACACTATTCTTCTTCCCTTTTTCCATAAAAATAATATATAATTATTTGACTGCACTATTACAGCACTATTGCTCTGTACAGTATATGCATAAAGGGTCTATTTTAAAATCTATATCAACCTGCATATTATTTTTAGTTCTTCCAGACAGGGAGTAACAGTATGATTCATGTTTTTGCATGCAGTATATCAGCTAATATTCATACATAAAGGAAGAAATAGTTCCAGAGATGAGTAAGTACAGTCCAAGGACTCAGTCTTGCAATGACATCTGAGCAATTTCGGGATCTTCCAGAATTGCTTCTTAGATGGTAGTAACAAAAGAATGTAAGCAAAGGAGTTGGTTAAGGCACAAGGATAGAGCAAATGAAAAAGGATATTTGAAAAATTTCTAAAGCCTTTATGTATTTAGGTTGTTTCTGAATTACGAAAACTTAAACAAAAATGATGAGTCAAAATTAATGAGGTTATGTGTTATCAGAAGTCGTTATCGGTTTGAAACACAAAAATGGAACTTGAAGGGATGTAAGCCATGAAAACCACTGGAATGTGGTTTAGCACTTCATCTGTGATTTGCAAAAAGAGACAATTTGCTTCAGTCACAATATTTATTTGAAGGTCTGGCTTCCTTTTCTCTTGGCTTACCATTGCAATGCTACCTTTCATGATCACTAACCCTGTTATATAATTGTCCTTTTTATAGGTTCTCAACTTAGTGCAGTCCTATGTCACACTGAGAGTCCCTCTGTACGTCTCTTATGTTTTCCACTCTCCTGTGGGTGTAGGAGGCTGGCAGCATTTCGACCTACAGTCAGAGCTTCGGCTGACTTTTGTGTATGACACTGCCATCCTGTGGAAGGATGGGATTGGTAGCCCACCTGAAGCAGAGCTCCAAGGTGGGTGTTGGATTTCCTTGCATAGAACTCATGCTCTGTTACTAAGGGAATAATTTGCACACAGTTGGATGATTTTTCAATCATTCCAATACTAAAAGAAAGTTTAAAAAGTAGCATTTGTTATCAGTTTCAAACTATCTCTCATTTCCTAGCACTCATAGGTCTCTGCAGGAGTGTTTATGAAAATTATGTGAAATTGACATCTGTTCTTTTATTACAAAGAAAGACAATTTTATTGTTATCTTTAAAGTAAATGGACAAAAAGCATTGATTCCTACTCATAACCTCAAGGTACATTATGTCACCATATTCTGTTGCCACACAAGACTTTAATGAAAAAATTTAAGGGTTTCTGTGATATCATTTTTTCTGGCCAGTTTCACAAACCTTTGATATTTTGAAAACACTGTGAAACATGCAAAAGAAACAAACATGTAATGGAGATAACAGCCTGTCCTATGTGTTAAATTTTTAAACTGTGAAACATTCTGTAAATGTGTTAGATACTGTCAGTAAGTTTGTGAGCATAACTTTTTCAACAAATCAAACTCTTATCATTATAGAATTTGTCTTTGTAAAAAGTTAATTTATTTTTTAAAAACAGTGACAGACAAATGTGTATGTAAGATTAAAATATACAGTTACACCTATATACTGTAATTCCATTTATGCAAGTTTGCTTAGTATTGCCCAGCATTAAGCTTCAGAAGTTCCATATCTCTCACAACCTGTTAGAATACAGGTATCAGCTGTAATTATGCACAGACATACAATCTCAGGACTCTGGGGAACATAAAACCTTTCTTCCTTCTGCAGACTCTGTATATGAATACAGAAGGCATTGCTGTGCAATTTCTGTCCTTATGTTAAGAGCAGGAAATGAGGAATGGCAAGGGGAATCTACAGTGCATGAAGAATGAAGCACATGTCATGCCATGCCTAAAGAATAAGCCACATGCCACAAATCATGTGATGTGCTAGTTTCCAAATAACAACCAGATCTAATCCTCTGTCTCAGCAGTGGTGCATCTATGTCACCATTTTCTGTCTTTGATGCTTTAATTTTTTTATTCTCTGTTTAAGAAGCTGATGGCCAGATCTTTGGAGATGCTGAATATTGGCAGTTCCTTTTGAAAGCAGCCAGGACAAAGCATATGATAAACAGAGGGAGGCAGTGGGAGATTAGACCCCCAACATATCCCGATCTGATTTGGGTAGTATTTTTTGAGCAGCTATTTTTCTGAGCAGGGAGGGTTAACTAGTTTTCAGTTTATTTCCATAACTCTAAATTCGTATAATTGTTCTACATAAATTCTACTTAACACTAAAAGCCATAATTCACACATATATAGACAGATATTTCTAATGTGCCAATACATATGATTGGTACAGGTGATTTTATACAAGAGGTATATATTCACACAGGTGAGTGTGTTTGGTTTTCAGCACATTCATGGGAGAACATTCCTGTTTCCTTCTTTTTCCTGGCAAGCAGAATGGTAGTACATCACTGGCTCTTTGTAAAGGAGCAGTGGAGGAAATGCCTGAACTCTGAAGCTTTGTATAACTCTAGAGAAAAAGGGACTTGGCTGCAAGCTACAGCAGTAAGCCACTTCTGATGTGTAAACAAGACCTTGTAATCTGAAATTAGAAGACCTAACCCTGTGTTTTGGGACAAATTCATGCTAAAAACTGCCAGCAATGCAAAGCCTGAGAGAACGAGTTTCACAGATTGAAGCACCCTTCAGCAGATTACTATGGAAGTCACAGCCAACTGGTACAACTACATGCTGGTGGTTCCTGCCTTGGCACAGCAGGCAGGGTAGCACTGATAAAGAGTGTCTCAGAAGCAGCTATTCTCCCTTCTACAGACCACCCTGGCAGCTGACAATGCTATTGCTTGAACAGACTGTGCTGTGTGGACATTTTCTCAGCCTACTAGAGCAGCTGTGTGGGACTATGGCAACATGTAAAAGCATGACTTTACAGGGGAGTTCTCTGTGCTTTGGAAACTGAATCACGTTGTGAAAACTCTAGACCTCACTGTGTAAATTCTTGCTTGAGAATAATCTTGAGGCAATCCAGAAAAGTACCAGCAGATCGCCTCCCAAACATCTGACATGACAAGAGTAAATGAGAGAGTGGGTCTGGTGTTTCATAGGAGTGTGATTTATTTGTCATCTGCAAATGGAACAAACCTTGCTAATTGTTTTTGCTGCCAGGTTCCCTGTACCCAACCAGCATGCGTATTAGTGAAGAGGGGCGCTTGGTTGTCAACTTCAAGACTGAAGCCCGGTTTCATGGTCTATTTGTTATGTCCCATCCTGGTAAGTGTAATCTACACTTTAGCAGTACTATAAAAACAGACCCCTCTCAAATTATACTATTAGGTTTTTTTCCTATTTCTGCTACTTTTTTTTATATATACTCTGCTCTTCAGATAAGGATTTTTCCTCTACTTGACATTTCTTACTTGTCATTGATAACTGTATTCAGGTTGTCAAACTTGTGGAAATATGCATGAATCTGATGGAAAACAGATAGTTCCACTTGATCAAGAGCCTTTATGGAAGATGAAGATCTAGGCCAGTCTGTCCATTAGGAATCTCTAGATATGTGTTTTTAATCTAATAGTTACATTTACTCTTTTCTTATATTGCCCTAGAAACTTAGATAGCATTAAAATTTCTTTTCTAACCTGAAGCTTTTACAGGTTATTTAGAGAGCACTAAAAAGTCTTGTATGGGCATTGTATCACTCCATTAATATAACATTCTCACTGACATTCAGTTAGTCATTGCTGAGGACCTGTTCCTGCAATTTAATCTGTTTAAACCCTAGAGCCTTTTTTCAGAATAATTACAGGTGTAAGACTCTGTCTACAGACATAAATCCAAGCATGAATGCCTGCCATGGAAAAGATTATCTAACTAAATTAAATCTGCTGAACAACAATGAGAAGGGAAAAAACAATTAAGAAATCTCTTTTAGTTTAACTCCGGGATTTTTTACCCTGTAACACTCCTTCATAGGGCTTCTATTTTTTCTCAGCTGTTCTCTAGTGTGTTAGATTTTGCCTATCAGGCAGAGCCAAAAGTGTTTAATTGATAAGAGAAACTGTGTTGTGTTTCCCTGGGCTGACATTCCAATTTAAAACAGGAGGGATTATAGATCTTTGCCATTCTCACTGTTTTGCTTCTCTGTTAAATTTAGTCTTCATACAGCTCTCGTTGTACAGTTCAACAGCAACTCTTGAATAGACACTTAAACAACAATCAAGGAGGCCCCACTGAGTTCACTGCATTGATTTTGTTAGTTTCAGGTACTAAAACCCAGTGCTCTCTAAAGGTATTAGCATCAGCTACGGCATTATGGTTTATGGATTATTTGGAATGTTTTTCAGAAGCTGAGAGTTTGCAATGAAACACTAAAGGTGATAAATCTGTCTCTTGGCATACTTCTAGCTTCATCGCTAACTTCCATGGTTATGTCAGCTGATCACCCAGGCCTAACATTCAGCCTCAGCCTCATCCGAAATGAGCCAACCTACAACCAGCCAGTACAGCAGTGGAACTTTGTTTCAGATTTTGCGGTAAAACCTCAGCCCTCACTATGTCTTCTATTTCCCCAGCCTGTTAGTTAGGATCTGGTGGTACAGCTCCCTCTTTGTCTCTGTTCAGGTTCGAGACTATTCTGGAACATACACCGTGAAGCTGATAGCCTGTACCACTGCCCCACATCAGGAGTACAGCCTGCCAGTCATCTGCAATCCTAGAGAGCCGATCACTTTTGATCTGGATATCCGATTCCAGCAGGTACCATTCCAACAATACCTTTGTCATGTCTTCTTTTTAATTTGATTCCCATATTGCCTTTGTTGGTCTTGTAACAGTAGTACTAGAAACTGAATTTACTTGCCTATAAACAAAGCGTTCCTAAATTGATGGGACATACTCTTCTCCTGCAAAATAACCAGTTTTACCCAACTGGGAAAAGCTAATGTAGGAGCATAAATCAGTTTTTGTTCTCCATGCATGGCCAGTCTTTTTTAGTCAATAGAAAGCTCATTGACATTAGTTTGTAGGCTAGTTACTGTGATGTGATAGTAACATTTGGGAATTCTTTTTTTCTCAGTTGGCTTGGTTAGGAATCAGTTTTATCAGGTAATTTGGAAAATATAAAACTATTATCAGAAGGTTTTTGTCTCACACAAAATCAGAGCTTGGTCTCTGCAATTAAAAGTGGGATGTCCTGAGGAAGATTCATTTAGTCCTAAGGTAGAACTTCCTTCACTGACTGTAGAAGTGTAGATAACTAACAGTGGTGAAATGCTTACTCTTAAGACACAAAAGTGACTGAAACAAATCTGATCCGTAGCAATATGGATTATATGGGGGCATAAGAACAGGCCAACAGCATACCTTTAATGAAGCCCAGCTGTAAAGCTCTGTAGCTGGGAACAAAATGTGGAGAAACGGATTCTGCTGTAGAAAACATTGTTAGGAGAACATAAACTGCCAATTTGCCAGGTTGTCAAAAGGGCTTGTGTAACCTTGGGATGTGTAAGGAGGAAATGATATAATTTACTGTTATTTGGAGCCAATACAGCTAATACTGGAACAGTGTGGCTGTGGTTTCATGCTCATTAATAGGATAGATGTATGCTATTAAACCATCTTACAGTACAAATCCGATCCAGATCAGTCAGGGATACACAATCACTTTTCTGTTGAATTAGCCTGAGTACACAAGGGAATGTATGTAGTCTTTATGCTTTCATTTGGCATTATGCCAGCTATGGGAGAATAGATGGTTCCTGATAGGACATTAAGTCCTGGCAAAGCAGAGAGATGATACATGATCTGATGTGAAACCTGCCTTCTCAGAGATAGCCAGCAAAACATTTTGAAAAAGTTTGAATGGAGTGGGTGAGGGGAATTTATACTAGTTCAGCACTTCAGCTTTTGTCTGGAATTTTTAATCTGCTTTTAGGGACTCTAAAGCAATTCATAGCAATGCCAAACCACAGCTGGTGCCTGTATAACAATGATGGTATAAACAGTAAGATGTTGATATTTTAAAGAAAGTTCAAAAAACCTGCAGAAATCATCTCAAAATGGGCAAAGTATCCTAGGGAGAGACCTAACTCACCTGGAAGTAGCCTATGACTAGGAACTAAGACTAAGAATTAGAACTGCCTTGGAATAACTAAATAGGTGCTATAGGCATCATTATATCAGATAAAGCTTTAACAATACAGTATATGGAAGTTTCAGGTACATCAATTCCAAATAGGCATAAGGTGGCCAGTTAATCCCCCATAACCAAGAATTTTCAAACTAAGACCTGCTCCTTTTCTTGAGATACTCATAGTAAAAGGGATTTGAGAAATTCTGTGGTCCATGATATTGTTCTGTATGATCATAGATTGAAACACTATGTGGATATGAAGCAGGTCTCAAAAAAAGCAGGAATTGACAGCAGTAGAATAGCACAATTTCAGTAGGTGGTGTCCACTCTCTGAAAGAGGGTAGGTTAGATTGGATATAAAGACACTTTTTACAATGAAGGTGGTGAGACACTGGAACAGGTTGCCCAGGGAAGCTGTGGATGTCCTGTCCCTGGAAGTGTTCAAGGCCAGGTTGGATGGGGCTCTAAGCAACCTGGCCTAGGGGAAGATGTCCATGTCCATTGCAGAGAGGTTGTGTGAGATGATCTTTAAATGTGCCCTCCAAAGCAAACCAGCCTGTAACTCTCTGAAATCAGTAAGTGTAGGTGTCGCAACTGGATCAAAATGACTTTGACTCTAAAGTCTAAAGATAAAATTATGAGGCAGGACAGGAATTTATTTTCCCCAAATCTTAGTCTGTTGTTCCAGCTCATGTACTGAATTATCTTCTTGGGCTTTTTAATATGAGGCTTTTAATTTCCTTGGAAGCATTTTGTTCTAATTTCCTTCACTATTGTTTTCACTGTTCACAAGTGAGGAACCAACATTCAAAAATCAAGAGGACAATGTATTTGGTGTTTCCCCTATGGAGATTTAACATTTCTTTCTTTAACAAGTCCAGACTTTTAGCTGAATACACCCTTCTTTTTTCCTATTGAGTAGTCATCTGCACTGCTCAGGAAGAGCTTGATGAGGCCACGGTTGTTTCTCTTTCAGAACCAGCTGGAAGCCAGTTGTGCCAGTCAAGTATTTGAAGCTGTGGAACTGCAACCCAGTAGCCTGAATCACAGGCATTTAGAAAGAAATATTCCAAGAGAATGGATTTAATTTTTTTTAAAATTGTTATTTCTGCACAAAGGCTATGGTGGTAGTGTTCCTCTTTCTGAGGAGTAGCAATTCATTTATAAAAGTGTTCCAGCTATACATTTTCCTTGCCAAATCCTGTTGCTTTGATAATTTTTGAGACTTTATTGTGAAATGGGCTTTTGTTCACAAGCCAGCAAGAATGTTTACTTTGTTGTTTTCCTTCCTTCCTTTCCACTTATACATATATATACATAAATATACATATGTTAGCATTTTTTTAGTTGTTTTATGGCCTCTTGTTTGTTTTCTTTTCTTCTTCATTTTTGAATGTGTATGTCTTCCACATTGTTTCTTCAGGTACACACATCTTTTGAACTTTAGCCTCCCCCCAGTTCTTTTGTTCACTGTATTATTTCCGTTTTGTTATGGCCCTTTATAGTTTCCCTTCTATCCTCCATTTTATGGTCCCATGAGAACCTGCTGCTGATAGTATTGACATATTTTATACTTGTAATCAAGGAAGAACTACACAGATAACTGTGTCAAATATATAAAGGCAAATACTAGCATAAAAATGTGTTTAAATGGTTTGATACATTTTCATATGCATGATCTGATATCCTGCAGCACATCAGAACTGATACTTGCAAATAAATCTTCAGCAATGTGTACTTTAAATAATCAGCAGAGGATCAGAAGAAGAGGTGGGAGTTGGGTGTAAGAATGAGAATGGGATAGAGAAAACAGGCTGTAATGACTCAGAAGGAGAGAAGTTTTTGAGGGAAGTATTTTCCTCATGTTACCCCCATACAGAAGTTACCCTGGGCACCTTCTTACCTGGGATGTGGAAAAATGTGATGGACAGAAACTAACTAGAATACTATCAAATATCACAGAGGCAGATAATCCAAAGGTTGTATGGATGTTAAATATACAGCAATATATATCTAGTACAAAGAAATCTTTTTGTTAAACTATCTTTGCATGTAGATGTGCAGAGCTGATAAGTAAGGTACATTGGGAGGTCGTGCTCTGTTTTAAGAGTCATTAAAGAGTATTTGTTGAAAAGCCTTATGCTTTTGTATTCTAGGTCAGTGACCCAGTTGCTGCTGAGTTCAGCTTGAACACCCAGATGTTCCTCCTCTCCAAAAAGACACTGTGGCTATCTGATGGTTCAATGGGCTTTGGGCAAGAAAGTGATGTTGCTTTCTCAGAAGGTATAATTGTGCATAGATCATGCACATATAATTTGAATTCCACACTATCAGGATCCTGTTTCAGTCAAAACAAGATAGGGGTTGGGTTTTGGGCTTATTGCACTATGGTTCTGGACTAGGCTTCTCAACTAGGCCTTAGAATTGTGCTAAGTGTTCCAGTCTAGTAGGATGTGAACTGTATGCACTGTTTACAGGTGATATCATATATGGTCGAGTGATGGTAGATCCAGTGCAGAATTTGGGTGATTCCTTCCACTGTAGCATCGAGAAGGTTTTCCTCTGCACAGGAGCTGATGGATATGTACCCAAATATAATCCATCCAACACTGAATATGGGTGCCTTGCTGATTCACCATCTCTTCTGTACAGATTTAAGATTGTGGTAAGTGTTCTAATTCAGGGAGGATGCGCATATGTATTTTAAATTTTGTTTCTAACTTTTGTTTCATCTTTAGCCATCCAAAATTTAGTATATAGTGTTAGCTATCTAGGTTGCCTCTGTAGTCCATAGGGAAAGAGAGATATCTTAGAATATATGAGATATTATAATTCTGAAAATAACTTTAAAGTAAACCTAGTTAACTACAGATCTGATGCCCAACTTTTAGAGTTAACTTTAAATCAGGTGATTATATAAGTAGCAAAACAAATTGATGTGAATGTCTGTTAATGAAATGAAATGTAGCTTCTTTAGACTGGGAAATAGACTTCTTTAATTTGAGACCACATTTATGTATCTCTTTTTATTTAAGAAGTGTATGTAAGTAGCTATGGTTGTTCTCTAGTGTTTCCCCCATTGTATTCCAGAAAAAAAAAAGTATCTTCAGGCAAGAAATTAAAAAGAAGTTACTACAAGTCAGATATGAGCACAATTGATTCTCATGTATTTACTTTTGGTATTTCACTATATTGCATAAAACAGCATGTGTAAATTTCAGAATTTATACATTGCATGCAGATATTAAAACTGTTTTCCCTAGAAGAAGTAGATCTGTGGTTTATAATTTTTTTTCCCTCCACACAGGACAAAGCTCAGCCAGAGACACAAGCCATAAGCTTTGGAAATGTGCTTTTTAATGCAAAACTTGCAATTGATGATCCTGAAGCAATTCCGTTAGTTAAACAGCCAGGCTCTGATGGATTTAAAGTAGACTCAACTCCTCTATTTCAGGTATGATTTCTGTAGGTGATTAGGAAGTGTACTGAACCAAAAAAGAAACACTTGCACAAGTTCTGTTGTTAACTGTAAGTCATATTGAAAACAACAGAATGATTTATTCTGATTCCAGTAACAGTCAAACACAATTAGGAATGCTTAAAAATTTCTAGATATAAAATCTGGAGCACCTATTAAAATATTTTTGTAGGGATACGCTGTTTTTCTCTTGTTCAATTCCACAAACTAACCAGAAATTATACAAACTGTTCTTAGGCATTTTTTTCTAAGAATTTAAATAGTTTCTTGTTACACAGCAATGTTTCATTGTTTACCGTCTCACTTCTCAAAGACAAAAAATTAAAGAAGCATAAGCATTTATAGTGAATTTCATCAAAATCAAATTGATGCTCAACATTTTCTGTACAGTTCTTTCCTTGCAAACTTTCACAGTGTGAAGCACTGGAATGCCTCAAAATTGACAACTAAAGGGTGCAACTATTCCCTAATTACGTATACCACTTCAGCTGTGTACATTCATTCCTTTCATCTGTATAACCCATCCAAGAGTTGTCTCTTCACTGTGTCTTCAGTATTTGCAAAACTACATGCAAAACTGAAGTGTATAAATTAGTGGAAAAAATTATGGAGGAGACCTTGATCCTACTCCTGGAAACTTCAGTATTAAAGGTCGCATTGTAAGTAATGAAATATTTAAGAAAACAGCCTACTTATCAGTATGAAAAGAGTTTCAAAATCTGCCCCCAGGAAAATGAAATCTCACCTTTTTTATATGAAGAATCCATTTCCAATAATGCAGTGATTTTTTGTCATCATTCTGCCAAAAGAATAAGAATATGAAGAAACAATAATGTATCCTGAAAAAGACTTGAAAAAACATGGGTAATATAAAAAATGTGTTATTCCTCACAATAACAAAACAACTGCAGCCACTCAAATTATCAGTCAGTAGCTTTAAGACAATATTTGGACAAGCCTACTGGACCTTGCAGAGAATAAATTTATTATGTGTCCAGGAAAGACAAGAGAAATTTAAGGAAGATAGTATCATCTCACACAGACTGCAGGGACTCACACAATCACAGGCTGGATGAAGTTGTTGTGGACCTGTGGAAATTGAGTTCCAACCCCCTGCTCAAAGCAGGGTCACCTAGAGCAGGTTGCCCAGGACCATGTCCAGTTGTATTTTGAATATCTTCAAGGCAGGAGACTCCACAGGCTCTCTCTTCCAATGTTCAACAATTATAACAGGAAAAAATTGGTTTTGTATGTTTAGGTGGAATTAGAGCCAGGGGCCTGATCAGCTGGCAGGTTGGGCTGGAAGGTACTTTTCTGCAGCCTGTCCATAGCTAAAAGTATTTTCTGTGGCCTTTCGTACTGATAGTACAAACAAAATTGCCAAGGCCATAGGCTTCTTCATCTGCATGTGATAGCTGTAGAGTCTGGCCATGGAGAGCAACGGAGACTAACCCTGCTTAAAATTCTGGCAGAAAATGACTCCTCTGGTGCACATTGGCATGTAGCAGGGCATTATCTCTGCATGATTTCGAAAGTACTTGTCCAGGCAATCAGTTCAGAACAGAAATTGGTTTCCCCTGCATGTAGTGCTGTCCAGATAGTGTGTGTGTGTGTTTAAATACAGTAAAATGTTTCTTTCTAGGTGTCTTTGGGTAGGGAGTGGTACGTCCATACAATCTACACTGTACGTTCAAAAGAGAATGCTAACCGTGGCATTGGCAAAAGGAGCGTGGAGCACCAGTACCACTCACTCTTTAGTGGTGGGAGCCCAGGAGCATCCACACAGAGACGGCAGAAGAGGGGAGCTGAGCAGGACCCAGAACTTGCAAAAGACATTGGGGTGGAAAACAGCAGAGGAACAAACATACAGCACATAGCACTAGATCGCACTAGCAAGAAACAGGTGCCCCAAAGGGAGGTTCCAGTCAATGATGTTCTCCCCAGGGAACTGAATAACCAAACTACAGGAATCAGCATGGTCACAATCATTGGTGGAGCTGCTGCCATTTTCCTTGCCATCTGCTTAATTGCAATTATGGTTTTGCTGCTAAAATGGAGACAAAATTCTGAGAAGAAGGAAGCCACAAATGGGGCAGGCAGCAACGAACCAATGATGCTACCACATAATTACAGCAGCGACAGCTCAGAGGTTTGATTCCAAGACCACAGGATTCAAGCCAGAGTCTCAAGAGTGCCTCAAGAAAAAGCTTGAACTGCACACTTTTAGCAGCAGATAATGGGGACTCATAGGGAATAAAGAGTTCATATGCTTCTAGGTGTACTTGAAATTCATTATCCTGAACTCTTTCTGCCATTATCAACAACAGAGGAAGCCGTACTGAATCTCCCACTTTGCACAAAAGGAAATGCTGACATCCCTATACCATGCACTAATCTCAAACAGCAATTCAAGGAACTGCATTGTAAGGGAGAGATTATTGTTTTGGTTTTGTATTTTCTGACATTTCAAAACTATACAAAGGTGCTATATATCCTGTCTACAATAAGAGAGGAGATCTGTTTCTTCAGAAACACATAATACTTGAGAGAAGGAATCCATACACCCTTCTATTAAATTTCGTACTGTTTGTCACAAATAACTCAGTGTCTAAATTAGCTTGAAAGATAATGAGATGCCTTAGGCATGAACCCTCCCTCCTATAAGCTTTTGACTTCGTTTAAACTATACCAGTGATTTTATTTTTTTTACTTATATGTAACTGAACTTTTTAAAAAGACAGCTAATTACACAGCATAGCATTATAAGCAGTTGGACACCACAGGATGCAAAACATGCTTTTTTCTGCAAATTCCTATTCATCTGTTTAATCTGAGATTTTTTTTTCCTTATTTATGTTTATATAAAGCCAAAGAATGCTACAAATCCAGAAAGAACTTTGGTTTTCAGTGAAACTGGACACTTCTGTCCTCCTTAGTTTATAATGGATCATGGAAGTGTTTTAAGGTAAATTATATTTCTTAGTGCCTGTCCACTGCTGAGAAATGCAAGCATTAGTATTTCAGTACCTAGAGAAGATGATAGTTAGATTCAAAATGCAGAGGACAAGGTTCTACCTGAACTGAGCCTAACAATCATGATACTGAATCCAGCATGTAATTGTTAGTTGCCATATTAGATGTCAAAAAGTGAAGAAAAAAATTAACATTTGATTGAATCAAGTAGTATTTATTGCTGTATAATCATAGCGTATTTTGACAAACATGCTGGGTCACTGCTGGGCTTTCTTAATGAGTGACTACTTTTGCAAGAGTAGCTCTAATTTTCTCTCAGCATTCTTGGTTTAGGTAACATGACACTTTTGGATCAGCAGTGTCCCAGCAATGTCAGCTTTTATCCAGACAGGACCTTTCTGTCCCAAAGATGTTTTTATCCAGACAGGGCATATTCTGTCCCTGTCAAATGCTTGGCTATGAAAGCTACGTAATCTTCAGGAAATTGTCCCATGTGTCACACTAGCATTTTATACAAATAAGTCCTTTCAAGTAATAGAATCATAGAATGTCCTGGGTTTGAAGGGACCTTAAAGATCTAGTTCCAACCCCCGTGCCATGGGCAGGGACGCCTCCCACTATCCCAGGTTGCATAAAGCTTTGAACACTGCCAGGGATGAGGCATCCAGAACTACTCTGGGCAACCTTTTCCAGTATCTCACCACCCTCACAGTAAATTTCTTCCTAATATGTAAAGCTATCCTGCTTCAGTTTGAAGCCATTACTCCTTGTGCTATTGCTACATCCCCTTGTAAAAGGTCCCTCCCCAGCTTTCTTGTAGGTCCCATTCAGAAACTGGAAGGCTGCTCTAAGGTCTCCCTGGAGCCTTCTCCTCTCTAGGCTGAACAATCCCAACTGTGTCAGCCTGTCTTCGTAGGAGAGGTGTTCCAGTCCTGTGATCATCTTCATGGCCTTCCTCTGGACTCACCCCCACCAGGTCCACATCCTTATTGTGTTGCAGTTCCCAGAGCCAACACAGTATTTTATGTGGGGCCGTACAAGAGTGTAGTAAAGGGGAAGAAGCACCTCCCTCAACTGCTTTTGATGCAACCTAGGATAGAGTTGGCTTTTTGGAATGCAGGTGCACATTGCCAGATTATGCCCAGCTTCTCATTCACCAACACCCACAAGTCCTTCTCAGAGCTGCTGTTAATTCATTCTCCTCTCAGCCTGTATTTGTGCTTGCGGTTGCCCCAATCCAGGTTCAGGACCTTGCATTTGGCCTTGTTGAACTTCATGAGATTGTTGAACTTCACAGGCCAACCTTTCAAGCCTTTCAAGTCCCTCAGGATGCCACCCCTTTCCTCCAGCATGTCAGTGGCACCACATTACACAGCTTGGTGCCATTGGCCAACTTGCTGAGGGTGCACTTAATCCCACTGTCCACATTGCCAACAAAGATTTTAAATAGGGCTCGAGCCAATGGAGTTGCCAATGGAGTTCTCAATGGAGTTAGACTGTATAAACTATATGAAAACTGGATTAGGATGTTGAGACTTTGCTAAAATGCCTGTTCTCTTTCACTGTCTTGTGGAACTAGAAATTACCTTCAGCTGAATACCCTTTGGCATGTGGTATTCTGGGGCTCATGCTGCAGATATTTGGGTTAGCTGAGCAGGATTCAACTTGAAAGCAGCCTGGCTGTAACCACACAGTGTTGCCTCTGAACTAAAAAAAAAAAATCCATCCGGAAGGCTTCCTGGCCTGGCTGTGGTGCTCGGTCAGCACAGATAGACCTGACCTATTAATTCTACACAGTTCTCTGAGCCATAGACTCAGAAACATGGAGCTCTGCTAGCCTAGGAATATCTCTGGTATGATTCAGTGTGAATATGCCCCAGAGAGACTCGTGCTAGTATCTTTTGCTCTGGATTTTTATTGGTATGACTTCATTCATTTAATTGGATTTCATCAGTTTTTTACAAAATGAATCAGGTCAAAATCTGTCCTACCTTTTCTAGGTTTTCTGACTGGTGATTAGACAACATAATTGAAGGATGTTTGCAGCACCCCAAGGGTCAAACTGCATTACTAAACTCTAGCAGTCATCTTTTATTTTAATTAATCTGAGTTCTAGCCTGAAACAATTATCTTAAGCCATGCCCAGTGCTTTAGACCTTTTTCCTAGTCACCTGACATCAATTTGCTCTTTTAATGATCCTGGTTTTGTGATCCATGTATTATGTGTGCAAGATTGATCAAAGACTTAGCCCACAGATACTTTTTGTATTTAGTTAGTTCACCACTAAGTTGCAAATACAACCGAAGATCAAATTTGCCTTTGTGCCTCTATGTGAAACCACTATGAGAAAAGCAGAATTTTTCTGCTGGAACCTGCATGTTTGGATAATAGCAGTCAATGATTCTACAGTAAAATGGGACACATGTAAATAATAGAGCATTTTAATATTTATGAAATGCCTGTTTTGTATGAGCAGAGAAGATCTTTTTTTTAAAAATATATATATAAAATACAGAAATTAGGTGTATATCAATAGAGATATTTTTCTGGGTTTGAATTTTATCCGTCTGAAATATCACTAAAGTTACTTGCAGGCAAAATCTTTGTTAATTATTTGTTTTTATAAAATCACATCAAAACCCATGTGTTCTACCAAATAGCCAAATATTTGGCCTGGTAAACAACTTGATCGCTGCTTTGAATAGCATCTGATTACAACTTTGAAAAATATTTAGGTTGATGGGGATTATCAGTCTGATGTTTTTCTAGCAATATATACAATAATGGTGCAAACTGGTGATAACAAAGAAATGGACCGAAAAGCTGGACAAGCATGAGTAAGATTCATGAGTCAGATACCAAAGTCCTCTTCTTGGGAAAAAAAATCCCAATGTTTTTGGTAAAGCATGCCGGATTTGTCCCATTCTTAAGAAATTGGATTTCTTAAAATTCAGTGAACTATAAATACCTCTGTAACAGCATGCCTCTTCTTTTTTTTTATTATGGCTCCACAGTTTTAGATTTTAGTAACCTGTTTTGAAGGCTTATTAACATTTTCCCTTCTACTTAACAAGTGGCCTTGTTTATACTAACCTGAATAAGTGCCTAATTCCCAGTTATGTGCACAAATATTTTAATATTTATCTATCCATGCAATAAACTGAGTATATTTTATATATATATTTAATCTATTTCCAGAATTTGTATTCTGTCCTCTTTTCCCTGAAGATGCTTATTCTGCTAGCAGTAAAACCATTTGTTAAACCATTTATACAATAATTACTGTGTTTAAGTTTGTTATCAAGCTGTCATATTTATTTGGAACAATTTTTTGCTTATGTCTATGGCTGTGATATTTGGCATTTGTATCAGGAAAAAAATAAAACTAATTTGTCACATCAGTGGAAGAACATAAACTTACTGTGTTTGCAATAAATCTCACTGCTTTGTTCCTGAACTGATTGTTTTCTGGTTATGAAGTGTTTGGCACTGGGGCTGGTTTTTAATCATTGTGGTTGCACTCACGGCCCAGAGAGGGATTTCTCTTTCAATTCCAGAACATCAGGAGTCTCTAGGTATCTACAAGTCTTTGTAGGCAGATGTATCACTGATAGATCTAAACACTTATGATGAAAATGGTTTTATATATTTTATATATATAAAATACACATACACTATGATGCAGAAAGAAAAAGCAGCTCTGAACTTTTCAGTCTCACCCCACCCTTTGTTAAGTGGCCAGCACTAACCTGTGATTTCTGTGTGAATTTAAGCAAGCACCTACCTCCTTCACTGCCAGAAAGGCCATACTTAATGGCTAGTTACAGAAATGATGCTGCACACTTAACAACTGCTATAAGGAAAGATAAACAGTCAGCAATTCCTGCTTTGCTATGTCTATTGCCGTCTGCTACCTAAACTTGCTCATGTAGATTATGCTCATCTATTTATACTTGGCTAGCTATATACTCAGTTACTTAGGCTGAGGTGAGCCATCCCATGTCATATATGTGAGCCAGGGCAAATCAGGGTCACAGGACTACAGCACTATCAATAAATCAGAGAACATTAATTTCCCACTCCAAGATCCACAGCAATCAAGTTACGTCCATGCTCATTTTGGCACTTTGTAGAATTTTGGTACTCTTAAGATGTTCAAACATGTTTCAACAAGTCCAGGATGACTTTCATTTCACAGCCCAAACTTAGTTCCATTTCAGCATCTATGAGTCAGGGATTTTTAGTGCACCTTCACTGTCTCTTGAAAGGATGACTCAGCTCCTGTCCAGAAGGAATTCAGCTCCCATCATTGAATGCTTCAGCTTTATAAGCTGTTCAGTAAATTACTCTCAAGTGGTTGGCTGTTTGAGTTCTGGGAGTTTTATTATTTAAGAGATAATCCATTCAGAATTTACCTTGAACTACTGTGTCTTTGGTAAGTAACCAATGACTTCCAGTAAAAATGAAGCTAACAACTGGAAGATTCTTAAATGATACGTCATTTTTCATTTCAAGGCCAGTACTCAGGCATGTGCTGGATTCTGGCTATCTCCTGTTACCTGCAGTTTCATGATACAAGTTTTCCTGAGAGCAAATTTACATGTAAAGCTGTAATGGTTAAATTGCTCAGGTTAAACTAATGCAACTGGAACATCATGGTGTAACAATTGTCATCTCTAGCGTCTTTTTGACCATTTTTACAGCAAAAGTTCTAATTCAGCATGAAAGACAAGAGGAAGCATCTGGGTAAGTGCATGTTGTGCCCACCTCTTTGATAATCTATTACTTTCTGCTTTTCTTCCACTTATGTTCCCTTCCTGAAAAAAACATAATGGAATTAAATGATGCAGCAAATGACAAACAGGATGATAAAAGGTGAGGAATGTCTTCACCATAAGGAGAGGTAAAATAGATAAAACTCTTCCACGCTTCAGCCTTGAAAAGAATTACCTGAGGGAGAGTATAATAGAGGTTCATTATATCCTGGATGTTACAGTGACTAGGGAACAATGATTCCCTTTTTCTTATACTATTTTATAGTGATTCCTCCAAACAAAATTTGCTGGCTGCAAGATTGAAACAAAGTAGTCAATACCTAATCATCTGACCTAAAATTAAAATTTGTGTGACTCATTACTGAAGGATGATGTGCATGCCAAACTAAAAAAGAAGTGAATTTCATGGGAAAAAAAGTCCATTGCAGTCAGCTGTTTGCATCAACAGCTAGTTCAGAAAAGCTGGACTCATAAAAGCCTACAGCTCCATTACTGGGCACTGTCAGAGGAAGATCACCTGACCCAGAAGAGCCACTCTTATGCCCTAACAGTTGTACAAAGACCCACCGGTCCCAGGCTTGGAATTGGTAGTATAAAGTATAAAACTATAATGTGTGGTGGTGTTTTTTTTCTTGGAGTTAAATGAGGAATGAAAGTTTCCATTTGTCAGCACTCTAAGCCTCTAACAGCTGGTTTGCCTGCACCTCACATCTGCCTAAACCTCCTGCTGAGGACTGCTTGAAATGGTAGCATGATCCAATAGCCATTTCCTGGTGCATATCCTGTGAAGGTCTATGATCTGGACAGAACAAGGTAAAGCATCTGGAGAGAGGAATGTATGGGCTAAGGTAAAAGATACTGTTGATGATTTTTTTTACCTTATAAACATGCTCCATTTATTCTCTTCTGTGTGTAACAAAAGGTTAAAATAATATTTCTTGGGCGCTCGGGTGTCTCTTTCACTAATGTATTTTTTTCTTATGTTTCTAATGGCACCAAAATGATTGTGGCAAGAAAGAAACATAAACACCAAATTCTTTTAAAGTAATAGCTCATGCGGATGTGGCTGGGCTTCTCTTCCAATTTTGGCAAGACACCTGGATTTCAGTACAGCAAGCTGTACTATGCCCCAAAAGAACTGGTCCCAGTATTGTTAAATCTGTGAAACCAAGGCAGGAGTACGACCTGGCTACTTGTTCAGATAGCAAAAGCCTCTGTCTTTGGGAACAATACGATGTTGCTATGTCAGGAGGTTGGCTTCATAGGTCTCCTGTGCTTTCATCTCACAGCAGCATCACACAACAGTGCCACAGACTGCCTCACCAATGGTGTGCCATACACAGTCTTCTGCAGGCAGGATTCCTGGCCTGCTGTCAGGATTTTGAAACACTCTCCTGGTAGGAGGAAAGGAAAGATGTGGATCCACTCGCAAAGAGCATCAGCTGGAGAGAGGCTTGTAATGGTTTTATGGACATCAGGAGGTGCCCATGCATCACACATACAAAAGCTTTCATCTGCCCAGGATTTAGCAGAGGTGCCACAAGTTGCCCTCCATATTCCAGGCAACCCTAATGCATCAAAGTGTGTAATACAGCACAGGGTCTCTTAGGGCTCCTTTTTTGCACCCCTGGAGACTTCTTTCATCACAGGTTGCAATGTCAAACACAAGATTGCTATGCTGCACAGGCAATGTGCTCATGTATGTCACATCTTCCCACCAGTGGCAAAAGTCTCAGCAGACCACATTCACTTCTCCTAAACTCCATTCAGACCCTAACTCAGGTGAACTTTAGTAACAAAGATCCAAAAAAAGCTCTGTTACAGGCAGTATCGTGCTGGTCACAGACACCTAAAAGTTGCTGAACAGAAGTGCAAGAGTAGTGCAATTCCTACTGCTGGTTAGGGGTTAACATACCATGTTTGGTTGTGGGAAAAGCTTGGTTTGTCAGCAGTGACTCTCAACACAGCAGGCTGTGCACTAAGACCTAACCCAGTTGCAGGAAGCACCCAGAGAGGTGTGTGCCTGAAACTGTTTTGTTGCTCACTTTTTAACCAGGCTGGCACCATAAAAAGGGGTGAATTGCAGAGGCAGAACCCACTTCTTGTTTTTATGTAGCCAAGCTGCATGTGAGCAATCCAATACCTTCTTGCTGAGGGCTTTTTCTCAACTAGTTTTATAGTTAGACAGCTTTTCTGGGAAATTCAGATTCTTTTATCAGACACTAGACTGAAGAGTTCTGTGTGCACACCTCCAGCAACAATTGGGGCACTCCTTTTTTACTCTTTCCTCAGCTCTAGTGATTTTTCCATGCAGCAACACTATACTCAGAGCAGGACCACCAATAACAGCTTCTGTCCAAGCTGTTTGACTTGGTACGCTGCTGCTTGGATTTTCCTTTCCAATTTGGCTCTCAAAATGAAGGTGCCAAGGAGATATTTCTCCCCCAGGAAATTTCAGTTTCCTCAGGAACTGCATTTGACATCCATAACATCACTATGAATGGTAAGTATGAGGCCAGCAATTCACAAAAATTCTTTCAGCATTTAGGCAGTGCCTGTAGTTCCCATCTGGAACTGTCAGCTGTGGTAATATGTGTGCTCCCGTCTTCTCAAGAAGTGCTGAGAAGTGTTATTCTCTAAAAAAATGTTTAGTTTCAAATCATGACTGTAACAACTGTACATATGTGAACACAAAAACACAGACACACACATGCACAGAATATGCTTTTATTATTATAAAAATTTTATATAGATTTTATCATGTAATATATATTTTAAGCATACATTTACAAATAGTTATGTCTAAAGTGTTTGTGCATTTTATATCATATGTAATAAGTATTTATGTATGTAAATTGTAGATATTTTATGTGTTTAATATTTTTTATCATATAATACAATTTTTATCTATATGTAGCCAGATCCTGAGTCAAAATCTGAGAATGAGCCTCCCTGCGCTTTGGGGGCAGAGAGACTGATTTCATATACTTTGGGAGTCCAAAATAAGCAAAGTGTTGGCATTCAGGACTGTCTCCCACATGGTGACTTCAGCAGTGGCAGCTCCTGGAACCAGCAGATGCAATCTCTACTTCCAGCTTTGAGCTTCTTAGTCTGGGTCTGCTGCAGGGTGCCAAGGAGAAGCACAACCATTCCTCCAAAATACCTTGTGTTTGGAGATTAGCAAGTAAATACACTGAGAAAAAGAGAAGTTAATTTTCCAAAAGTTCATGCTTCTTCTATTTATTTTAAGTCACGATGCTGCAGCAGCAGAATTTCCCTGTCCCAAGAACCTGCAGCCTGGGGGCTGAAAACCCTAGCCATGGCAGCAGTTTCTCCTTTGTCCCTCTTCTGAGCTGCTGGGCTCTTGGCCCCCCTTCTGCAACTGCTGTGAGCTGTTTTGGTCCCACATTAGCATAGTGGCCTGGAAATGCCACCAAAGATGGGGAAGGCAGCAGGCTCCATCAGTGAATGTGTGTCTCCAGGGACCAGTAGCAGGGGATGCTCCCAACCTCTGAGCCACCTGAGACCTCTCTCCCTCGTCCCCAGACATTTTAAGGGAGTCTTTTTCACCTGGTGAAGGTGTGAAGGTATGAAGTTAAAAGCTAATCAGCTGCTCAGGGAATGAGGGAGTTTGGCTGCTAAACAAAGAAGGGCTGTCTGCTGTCGGATGCAGTCCAAGATTTCTCAAAGGGGCAACAAAAGTGCTTTATTCCCATGGGATGTGAACCTCGGCTCCTTGGTGGGTCCTGGCACCCCCAGCTTGGGCAGGAGGGGTCACTTTGGTCCTGCTCAGACCAGCCCTTGCCGTCCCTCTGGAGCAGTTTGCTCTCATTAAGCGAGCTGTGGCAATTAGTGGTACAGTGAAAAGGAGCACTCAAGACACAGGGAGCATTCCACCTGGTGAGTCACCAACATCGGCTGTAAATGGGGCTTTTTCTGCTGTCACATAGGGTGTGGGAGACCTGTTGCTTTTCACAGATTGGTGGGTTGGAAAGGAGAGTTAAATGTGTATTTTAAAGAAAAGTGGACAGGCCAAGCAGGTGCCTGAAGAATAAAAGGCACCTGTTTGTGCTAACAGTTTCACAAAGCCTGATTGAATATTCAGAACAATCTTAAATTAATGACTTGAGAACAAACATTTCTGTCATCTCTAATTTATTTCTTTTGAGTTTTTGCTACAGAATTTTCCGCCAAATGCAAATTAATTCTACTTTTTGCCTGGTGCCAACTCCCATGTAACTGCACTTTAAAGGGAAAATGTCGGGGCTATTTTTATCTTCCTTATATGAATCTTGATTAACTGGTCATATGGTGTGGATTTTATAATTTAAAAAACACAAACCAAAACAGAAAACAACCAACTAAACAAAAAACTAACCCACTTGACCCCCCCCCCCACCCCAAAAAAAAAAAAAGCAAACACTCTCTTGCACTTCGCAATTTTCATACAATATAACAGTACTGAAAATGAAGTGTATCACAACTGACCAGGTATTTTCCAGAGTCTAGTAAAATCAGCCCTTATGGCATCAGTGAATTGCAAAACTGGGAAAAATAAATAGCCTTCAGAGTCATTAACACCAGAGACGTATCAAATTGGATATGGTCTGGGCTAAGCTGTCTTCTTCCTCCTCCTTCTGTATCATTTTCTCCTTTACTGTAGCTCCTTGCATTTCCTTTACTGCACCTTCTTGCAGAATGAAAATGTTGAAAACATGCCACCTTCTGTTATTTTCAGCTATTGCACAGTCCAAAGGAAACTTCTAACCTCTATAAACTTGTGTAAAATGAGTGCTCATCCACACACAGGTAAACGCACATGTATGTAAACTTACATGTGTATACATCTCTTAAATCCCTCTGAACTATCAAAATGTCTTTTTTCTCAGACTTTTCTTCAGTTACGGTTTTTGCAGCCCAGCTATTACAATAAACATGCTCACTAAAGAGTTTTCAAGGAAAACAGAAATTAGGCCAATTCTGACCATTGTGGTTGGAAAGTAAAGTGGGAGGAGGATGGTGATACTTCATCCAGTCTCTCTTTAATGACTGCACAGGATGAAGATCTGTATCTGCTTTTTTAAATTCTTATCCTCAACTACTTCACCTTCAGGTGTACACCCGTATGTATACACTTCCCTTCAGAGCGGCCCTTGGAAAATCCCCGCTCTCTCATTTCACTGGTATAGGGATGAAGAACAACCTCTGTTATGGCACCCTGGGTATCCCCACTTGCATCCTACTAGAAAAAACAGTGGTGTGGGGAGATCAAAACACAGCTCCAGCCCCACAGTTTTGCTTCTTGACTTTTAACCTGAGTTTTTGTTCGGCTGACTATTCCTTTTCCCACCTACCACCCTCCCACCATCCACCACAAAAAAAACCAAAAAACACTCACAAGGGAATTTATTATGCCATTACCCTTCCACAAGTTTATTCCATTATCTTAGTCTTCTGTTATTCCAAACACTATGGGTATTAGCAGATTCCTCTGCCTAGATTTTCCTACCCATAGTTCCTCTTTAGCCATTTAAGGAGTCTCCATAAAGAAAGATAAACTTGGACTTTGGCAAGGCCAGGCTGGCCCTCTAAACTCCAAGGTATGAGAAATGTTTTATTTTCTTTTCTCTAGCCGCTAACAAGGAGCACACTTCTTTCTAATCAGTGAGGGCTGTGTTCTGAGGTCCTAGCTTCTTTTCACTGAGGACCTGGCAGTGGAAAAGCAGGAGAGAGTTCTGTGTTAGGTGATAAAAAAAGGTGAAGGGTAGCCCCAGTGAGTTAGGGAAGGGGGGTGTACATAGCCAAATAAATGGTGTTTGTGGGCCACCTTTGCAGGAAGATAGAGAGGTAGTCCAAGTACATCTCTCAGGGCTGCAGAAAAGGGAGGAATGTCTTTTGCTTTTATCTCAATTTGCATGAGGAGTGTTCTAAGCTCCCAGCTGCATTCTTCTGTACCTACCTTATACAGATTATCTTGCTTTTATATGGTCTTGGACTGCTCTGCATAGTGGATCCTGCCTGTCTGACTCCTTAGAGAGGGCACTTTCAGATATCTGAGCTGCAGATAGGGCTATTTATTCTTTAAGAGCACGGTACATATAATTAACCCAGCCTTTATTTCTACTATAACCCCCACATCAAAAGGGCTATCTGCAGACCATAAAGAGAAATAAGTAGTAAGAGTAAAATAAATATCCTCAGAAGGTGTATTTCTTCTGTGTTTCTTAACCTCAGACACACATGTTATGACAGAAGCCAAAGACCCTCTCTGCCTGTTCCTGTGAGCCAGAAGAGTGTTAGCATTCCTAAACAGCTGATCTTATATCACAATATCTTAAGGCACTTTAATTCCTATTAGAAGTGAAGTTATTCCTTCACTTACTGTGAAATACAGGGAGCTTAAATATGATTTAAAGTAATCTTTCCCACTCCCTTCTAGCAATAAGTGGAATTCAGCTGGAGCAGAGAATAGAGGCCCCATATTTTCAAGGCATCTGTTTTCCCAGATACGCTCTTGACTCGCAAGGAGTGGGAAGAGTGTGTTGCAGTAAATCAGTAAGTCCATAAGGCATGGAGTGGGGTCAAAATTCTGACTGCAATAATTGCTCCAGAAAGGACTCAAATGAGATAATCCTTATTCTTGGCAGTAAACTGTGGTGGTCAGCATAAACCATTTCATCTTGCCTTCCAGGGTCTAATGCAGTGAGGCTGATGCAGCTGAGCAGAGCAAGGTGTTCATGACTGGCTCTGAACTGTGCTGCCAATTAGGAGTGCATTGACATTGTGAAAATTTTCCCTTAAAATATGTCATGAACAGCACTGCTTTAGCTGGTGCAGTTTCTTGCAAAATGATAGACTAGGCAAAAAGCTGGATAGAAACCTGAACTAAACAAACTGGTTGTGGAGACAGTTAAGTAAAGGCTGTGATGCCAAGAGGTGGGCAGCTCTCAGTATCCCAAAGTGAATCCCACCAGAGGTGTCTCAAAAGAAAATAAGTTTGACTCTGAACTGCCAGTGGGTTCCCTGGAACTTTCTTTGCCAGTATTCTAATTTTCTCTCTCTTTTTTTTTTTTTTTTTGACATACAAGTGTTTAAGCACTCCTTGGAGTAGACCAAGGATGGGGTCACTCCACTCCAATAACCCAAATTATTTTTTAAAACCCACTAGCTGTATTGATGGAGTTTGGATCCACAGCTCATCTATGTGCAGTCTGCACTGTGGAGAACCACCTGAGAGCGTGGAAATCCAAAGCTGACGCACTTTTACTCCTCATACCAGTCTGGGAGGCAGAAGATGATCTCAGAAAGCAGGACTGGCAATTTCGCTTTTCTTCCTGAGAGCTTGCTCCCGCGGTGGAGAGCACAGCTGCCCACTGGATGGCGCCAGGACTCTGTACATATGTGCACGCTCCCCTTCAGCCTCTCTGACTCTGTCCCATCCATCACTGGGCAAAGTGATGATTTTCAAACAGACATTGCAAGAATCTGGAAACAAAATGATAGGGAGAAATTACAGATGTAAAAGCTATGCCTGAAGATGCAGGATGCTGCTAGGGCTAATATTTTTAAAGGGGAAAGTGATTTTTATGGTGTCATACTGAGATGGGAATATTCTGCAGAGTACTTTATGTTCCTATCCATGCAAACTGCTATTTCAGAATAATCACACAGAGGATAATCAGAGGTATGGAATACATTTTTTCTAACCATAGCAAAGAGGTTATTATGTTGTTCCAAATCTTCCTTCTTGCTGCTTCAAGCTACAGTAACAGCAGTATACAGATACTGCAGGTTGTGCACATTCTGGCTTTGAGGTTCACTGTCTTAAAGTACATGACCCAGGTCAGAGGCATTAATGCTGCCACAGTGAGACAGCATGTTTTTGTACCTCACGGGAGAATACACACAGCAAGCTTATGGCAGATATTTATAGAATAATGTCCAAGTAAATGTTGTTAATTCTCTTCTCCACAGTCACTGAAGCTGGGCTTGTTGCCTAAATGTACATCTGCAGTGTACTAACTGAAGCCACAAAACTTTACAGAAGTCACCGAAAAAAAGGAAAGTGTTTGGAAATTTAGCAATCCATTACATTATGAGGCAATTCATAATGATCTCAGATGACTGTTTGTTTATTGATTTGTCACTTCTCAGGCAGAGGCATAAAAGCCCATGAAACAGGAGCAGCCCCGAATTTAAAGAAACTGCTGCTGGTGGCAGCAAGGAATGAGAAAAATCTTCAAGGTAGAGCATAGCAGTCCAAGGCTGAGATGCTTGGTAAGGGCCAGTCTTGGCATACCCATGCTGTGTATAACCTTGAGGAGGAGCCGCCTTCCCCATTTAGATGGCAGAGGCCAGTGGGGTCCAAGTGCTGTACGAGACAGTGTCCAAGCCCAGGAACAGCATAACTAAGCAGGGAATTAGATGACAGATCTGGGCGTCTATCTGAGGCTTGGAGTGTCATGGATACTGGCTCTTTCACACCTGGTCTTTATTTCTTCTACCTCACTGATCCAGAGACAGACACCACTGGCACACCCAGTGCAGGTAGAAGAAGGAAAGTGAAAATTGATGCCCAAGTATGGATGGCACCAGCTGCCAGACTTCTATAGCCCCCCAGCCTTGGCATTCACAGAAGGGTTGCAGACTGGGCTGCTGTCAGAAGTGGCAGCAGAATCCTGCTCGGGCCACAAGCTGAACCAGAACAGTGCAGGGATGTTTTTAGACCACATCCTGATGTAAAGGAAAATTCATCATCCTCAAAATTGAGCATGAATGGCCTGGGAATGTGTCCCACATCATAAAAATAAATATATTGTGGTTTAACTCCAGCCAACAACTAGGCACCAGACAGCTGCTCACTCATTCCACCTGTATCAGGATAAGGGAGAGAATTGGAAGAGTAAAAATGAGACAGTGGGGAGAAAATTGCCATTATTCCAAATGCCTCCTGCTTCTTTCCTTCTTCCCCCAGCTTTATAAGCTGGGCATGATGCCATATGGTATGAAGTGGAATATCCCTTTGGTCAGTTGGGATCAGCTGTCCTGGCTGTGTCCCCTCATAACTCCATGTGCACCCAAAGCCCAGTCTGTAGTGGGTGATGTGAGAACCAGAAAAGGTCCTGTGTCAGCATTATTGAGCAGTAACTGAAACATCCATGTTGTCAACAGTGTTTTCAACCCAAATCCAAAACACAGCCCTATACCAATTACTCTGAGGAAATAAACTCTACCCCAGCCCAAGCCAGCACAACATCACAGGACATATTGCCAAGGGCAGATCATGTTCATTGCAAGATGTGTTGACTAAATAAATGAAAATATCCTTTGTGTTCTCATTTTGTTATAGTTTTACCTTTTTTCTTTATGTACAATGCAATGTAAACTGTATAATCTAGCGAGGGTGTGTCTGACCCAAGTACCATCAGCAGGGTTTTGGGCTCATCCAGCCAGTCCCCTTTGGAAGGCATCAACATTCCCCTCTGCATTTAAGCCACTGAGGGGGCAGCTGAGCTGACTTCTTTTGTGTCATCTTTCTGGAGATGGTTTTCCGTAAAACTGGGTTAGCAAGCAGGAAGATTCCTGCTACGTCCTACGTTTTCTCCTGACAGGTCAAAGAGGCATATTATTCATCCTAATAGCTGCCTAAAAAGCTGAGGGTCACAAAGAGTCAGAGCAGAGCTCCATGGCAGAAATAAGATAGAAGATATGTTACCTGAATAACTGTCCCACTGAGCTGCTACAAAAGTCATTCAGACTTTACCTCTCTCTGTACCAGGACTGCAGATGCCTTGCTTGCCACATGGGGAGATGCTGCAGCTCCTGACACTCAAACATGCTGTCAGTGAGCAGCTTCTCCTTTACAATAAACACAAAACTCTCTGACACTCTTATCCTGTCTCTTTTCCTCCTTTCTCTTAGTATTTCATCCTTTAACATTAAAACCAAGGGATTAAAAAAAGTAGGACAGCTTCCGATATGCCAGTGGAGCTGACCTCAACTTGTCTGAGTGTGATGGACATGGGAGCTGAGCCTCCTCCCAGGTCTGGGAAAGGAGGTGCTTTCTGGTGTCTCATGCTCCTCCAAGTTACTGGGTGAAGTGAATGTTTTGGATTTAATTTGCAGATCAGAACAAGGCAGGATGCCAGTGGCAGATAGGCACATGGCTACCTGCGGTTGTACATGGTGTGGGATTTCTTTTCTCCTTTGGTGTGCTTGTGAAATGTTTTCTAGTATAATTTTGCAATTGTCTGAAACCTGAGAATGTCTCCTTTTAGCAAGTCAGGAAATGCAAAGAATGAGGGCCAGTAAAAGTAATAAATTGCTTCTCTACATTTTTCCTGTGCAAGTGTGATTTTCCTTGGTTTCACAATATGCCTCCAAATCCACAGAACCAGATGTGTAAGCTTTTTTCCTATTCTTCTCAGCTACTTAAAATTTTACCTTTTGCCACTTATATGTTCAAGATTCCTTTTCCTTTTTTTAACTTATTCATACATTTGCTCCCATGAAAAGTAGAAGAAAAAGAATTCCATAAAGAGACAATTATGTTCATTACAGTCCAGATGAATGCAGAAGTTGGGAAAGACCAAATTATTTGAAATACATTATTTTTTGTAAACAATTTGTTAAAGTTTGTAACAAGGAAAAAATAGGGTTTCTTTGGGTTTTATCATGAAATTGAAAGGGAAAAAAAAAACCACAAAGGATGGATTTCAGAACAAGAGTCTGGATGGAGTGTCAGGATGTATGAGTACACTATGTTAAGAAAATCACAGAATTTAGCCTACCCATTGGGAGAATGAGGGAGAAATGAGGGAGAAACCTATGAGAATAAACAAAGGCTGGTTGCTTAATCCCCCTGAAATCCAGTGAGAGCAGAAAATCCCATAGATATATTGGTTTTCTTCTTTTAAATAGATGTGGGGTTTTTCAGTAGACACACTTAGGAGCACTAAATGCAGAACATTTAAGGTTTGGTTTCTTTCATGGCAAAAGCAACTACAGTCTAGTTTAACTTCTTAATTCATTACCTTGATTATGGTAAGAAAAACAGTATAGTTTTAATCTACAGTTTCAGTTTCCATTGGCATTAAAGAGAAGGTATCCTGCTGTTAAGAGGAACTTTTCAGATTAGACCCACACTTCACGGTCTGTTGTTGAAAAAGGATTTCGAAATCTAATTTTCTGAAATGTCAGAAGTAAAATATTGCCTTTTGTGTTTGTCACAGCTCTCTGTGACTTGGCAAGGAGGATGTCACCGCAGTGCTTATTTGTAAAATGTGCTTTGTGAAGCTGTCCTTTGTACCCTTCTGCCAGGCAAAGGTGAAAGAGCGCAGGGCGAAAGAGAAAGAAGAGTTGGGTCTTGTTAGTATTTAGACTGATTAGGAGCAAAAGGGCTTTGGGAAACTCTTTAAGCCAAAGAACAAAAACTGCTGTTGGAGCTTAAAAACACTGAAATCCTACAAAGTTCAAATGAAGCTACTGAAAGGAGAGATAGCATATGCTCAAAGTGAAGCAATTCTGTCACCCCAGATTTGGGATTCACAAGTTTCTTCTTACACGTACATCAACGCCAGGCTG
Organism: Campylorhamphus procurvoides; assembly: GCA_013396655.1. Taxonomy (NCBI): domain Eukaryota; kingdom Metazoa; phylum Chordata; class Aves; order Passeriformes; family Dendrocolaptidae; genus Campylorhamphus; species Campylorhamphus procurvoides. The sequence continues at coordinate 317,748 of WBMV01008391.1, read as the reverse complement.
TGCTTTCCACACTGTATGGAACTGTGGCTCAGTGGAAGGGTCAATAGGTGAAAAGTGGTTAATGAGTAAATAGGAAAGGACTTTTCCTTTAGGAAAAGAACAGGCATAGAAGTTATTTTAGAGGGAGTTTACTGTGTTCTCACTTCATGAATGTGCTAGAGACCTTCAGCCAAAATTGGTTTATCTTATTTGCTTTCATTTTGTTTCATTATGTTGTATTTTAATATGGCTTTGGACTGAAATATTTTACACTAGACTAGAAATCAAAACACAAAGAGTCTGTGTTACTAGAAAACCAAGGCAACAATCATTTTATACACACCCAGAGACAGACCAATTAAGCATAAGGAATTTTAAGTCCCATTATATAAATGGTTATGGATAAGCTTGCTCTTCTGTGTTTGTGAGAGACAGGGAGAAAAAAATCCTATATAATTGAAGGTACTGGTTTATATTTTGGTTAGAAAAAATCACCTTTATTAAGAGTCAGAACACCTCCTTAAATTCAAGTATAAAATATTTATGCAGCATATTGCTATGGATAGCTGTTATGTAGTCACATATATTTATTCACTTAAGGAAGCAAAAGTGAAAATCCAATTAAAAACAAATGAAAAAGCAAACAAAAAAGTAGCTTTTCTAAAATCCACTTTAAAGAGTGATCTGTGAAAATGTCTAACTCTCTGTTCATACACAGCTATTTGTATAGCTATGCAAACAGACCTCAGTCCCTAACAAACAAGCCAGCCCAGACAATGGAAGGCTCATGTCCTCCCCTCTGATGAAGAGGGACACAGAGCAAAATTTTCATGTGATCTCACAGTGAGAAAGTTTCTTTCCTGTGGCTAAAGGAGTAGGAAATCCCTGCTGGTTGTGTTAGTCTTCTTCAAATTGTTGACCTTTCAGCTGGGAGAACTCCCTATGTGTTTCTCAAGGAATGGGCATTGACCTTACATATATTATTTCTTTTCTTATTCTATATTTGCCTGGAGAAGAGCAAAGGACCCACTCATAGTTGTTTCTTGTCCTGTTTCAGTGACTAGTATTGCCCAGTGACTGCATCAGCTCTGACTTTGGACAGCAGCAGTGCATGATGTAGCAGCAGAAGTGCCTCTGAAAATGGCAGGAGCCTTATGCTCCACTGCCACTACTGCTCTTAATTAATGCTCCCATTATCTCTGCAAGAGTGAGAAGTTCTTATTTTACCAGCTGCACGTTTGACAAGCCTCTTCTGCTCCCTGAGGAGAGCATAAGCCCTATTCCCAAAATGACCTCTTCCACATGTCTTTGCCCTGAACACGGATGAGCTCCTCATGGTGGAAATCTCTACTCTTCCTCACCATCTCGCTTGGGTTTGAGCAGCCAGAAGCCCTGAGGAAAATGAGGGGATTTTTGCATGGAAATAAATCAATTTTGTGAGTAACTGCAAAGGGAGCTAGAGGGTGGAGAGGGAGGATCGAGTGAAAATAGCTTTGTTCTTAAAGATTCTGAAGTCTGAATTCCTGTAAAGATCTCCCAGAGAGGCATGGATTTGGACCCTGAAGATCCACAGGTATCTCCCTCAACTTCTCCCTCCCTCCTGCCACCTGAAGTGAGAGTGGAAGCCAGAAGAGGAAGGGTGAGGGAAACTTGACTGTCTGTTGGAAAAAACAAATCCAACTATGTCTAGAGCAGGCAAAACTTAGCTTTTTCTGGAGTGAGGTTGAAGCAAGGAACAGTCTTGCTGCTATTGCTGCTGGCCTTTTCTGTGACCACCAATGGACAGAGTACTTGCCATCTGTTTTTGTCTCAGAGGGAGGTACCACACTTGTATCACACCCACTATAAAATAGGGAACTGGTTTGTTGTCAAGTTCTTCTCTTTCCCTACCTCCTTGTCTTGAAAAGCAAGGCAAGAGATGTCACTTAGGCAAGTGATGGGGTGAGGTGAAGGTCACTTCACCCTCACAGTATGACATGTCTGTGGGCAGTGAATTCACCTTACAAACAAGGGAGTGCTGATTTAAGGCATCCATTGCTAATAATTCAAGGCCCAGACAGACTTACATGTGGTGTATTAAAGGACAGTTTATCACCAGAACATGGGAGATAGCTGTGTGGTCATTTCTGGGTTTTGACTTGCCTGTAAATCAGATGGGCATTTTTCCATTCTCATGAGTCAACAAAATTGAGTTTGAGAGACAACAATCCAGTAAATGTTTGCAAAAACGAGACCTGATGAGACTTGCAGTTTGTTCTTTCAATAGCCTTTAATTAAAACTCATTCCTGTATGAACAGTTATTCCTCAGATTTTTTTTGCCCTATTCATTAGTATCCTACATTTTAAGACATTGTATCTCTCCTACAGTCTGCAATGCTGATAAGTCATCTTAAATGTTTACACTAAAATAAGTCTAATTAACCTCTGGGAAAGCCCACTGCCTTGAGCATATAGAAAACTGAGCTGAGCTCAGACAGAGACATCAATTTTATTTCCACTGAAGTTAAAACAGATGAGTGCCTAAAAGCCCTATAGATTGAGATGGAATTGTACAAGTGGAATTGCAGTGCAGTTCCTTTGGTGCTATATGAACCAGAAAGAGCTTTCTCTCACCTTGCTGGACCACAGAAATGCATGGGGGTTAAGTAATGGTATAGAGGAGGGACTTCTCATCTGCATTTGTCCCCATTTAAAAATACTTTACAGACACTCTTTTAGGCACAGTGTCTTGTTCAATTCTGTGATGCCTTTGCAGTATTTGTGTAAACTCTCTGCAAATGACTTTCTGTTTTTATTGTGTGAAAATGATGAAGCTGTGAAGAGCTTGCTTGAATAATCAAATGTAAAATTGTAGCTTAGTCCAGAATGTCTGTTTCCGGGGCATTAATCTCTGCATCACCAACTTTTCCTTCATTATTGATTGCACAGTTTTGCAAGTTATTAATAAATAACCAGAACAGGTAATATTCTTTGCTGCAATGTGCCATCAGCCCATTTCTTGCAGCCTGCACCTAGATTGACAGTGGCTCTTTGGTATTTCTGTTTTGCAGATATTGTAGAGTTTTTCAATGGAAAAGCTGGTATTGTTGATGACCTTTTGTTTGCTGCTGTCCAATTCACAGGAAGCACCATCGTAAGTACATTTTATGATCAATTCTTCAATCCTAATAAATACCTTGAAAGAGAAAGTAGGAAATATTCTCTCTCTCTTAACAGAGAATCAAGCCAGTTTCTTGGACCACTGAAAATTTGCGTAACCTTAAATAAGTAAGAGGTAGAAAGCTTAAAACTACCCTTTTAAGGTACTTTTAAGGGAAGAGATCTACGTTTTAAAGGTCATGAAAATAATTACTAAGAAATACCAGAGCAGAGTTAAGAATAAAGGAAAGTAATAAAGAGAAAAAAGTCCCAATATGTTTAGCCTCCAACTCAGCCCTTCCTAGGCCTGTGGTCTTACCTTCTGTGGCCTCCCATTTCCAACATTTCACAAACAATTGCAATGAAGATCAGCTACTTATAACCCCATACCTACCCATTCCTGTAGGAAATTGATATCTCCTGGCATATTAAAGCATAAGCTGTTGTAATGTAGGTGCTAACACATGAAGACCCATAGCTTTGTAGCATTAAATGTGTATTTATGAATATATATTCATTGTCTTTCAATGCATGGCCCTATTTTGGTTCAGAAATTTGAGTTTATAAAACTTCCTCTTAGTTAAACCGGGCTATAAATTGCATTGGTAGTCCCTGGCACATATTGCAAGTTTTTTTCTGTCCTGTGTATAGCGATTGATTTTTTGTGGGACTTAAATATGATGGTTCAGAATCTGGGGATCAGTCAGAGAGAAACTGTCTTCTTTTAACCTCTACTCCGACTAAGAAGGGTGGTGGATTAAGTGATGTCCACAAGACTAAAGCTCAGCTATTCTGTGAGAGTCTGTTTTTTTTTCTTTAAAATTCATGCTGGTTGGACGATCTTTTTCTCTGTTGTTTTAGATTCCTTATTACTGCCCCAAATGTGATACATTTGGGCACACATGAGACAATTACAGTTCAAGTCCATGGAGCAGAGCGTCCTGTGCAAGTTACTGCATACTTCAAAGATGAGACGAAAAATCAGCTCCTATCAGAGAGGATCATCTTTAACCTTAACCAAAATAATGACTACCAAGAGATGAAAAAAATAATGGTGAGTCTGCCATAATAATGATTTAAATTTTTTACTTTAGTGATAAAAGGCATGTAATTTGTACTAGGAATAGGTTGGAACAGAGACAACACTGATTCCTAGATACATATGTCAGAACACCAATTCCAGTGTCAGCAGCACCCTCTTTACTCAACCAGCTAATAATGCAATGGCTACTGTAATTTCAGTGGGGATTGTGGATGCACCTTTGTGCCCAAATAACAAGCTCAAAAAATTGTCACATGGTGGTAAATGACGTTTGGTTTAAAAACATTTAATTGTTTTATCACTGTTGTTCTGCATCACTTAAACTATGATTGTATTCATATCACTATCTTACTACTGGCCATTTTACAAAAGAGGAGAAACCTTTAAAAATGTGCAGTCTCTCAAACCAAAGCCTGTATTACTTCTGCAAACTTCCAAGTGAATTAATTCTTTACATCCTGTGTTGCATTATTTGCTTCTGGCATGATTCTTTGAAGTCTGGCAGGATTTAGTTCACAGCACTAGTTTGGGGTGTTTTGTAGGAAAACAGCACACAGCAAGATTCAGTTTAGCTCTGGTTGGTTACTCCCAAAGATAACAGCTGAGCTTTCAAATCAGATTCCTGTTGAGGGTGATGTTCAGAAGTATCTTATTAAACCGCATGAAGTAAAGCACGAATCTCATAGGCAAGGTTTTAGCATAACAGGGATTACATGGTAACTGGAACTCAACAAGCATGTAGGCTGAAGAAAAGTCACTGGACTTGAGTTACTGTCATTGGGCAGAAGAATGCGTATTTCTATGGCAGAAAATGGTGGATTAAATAATATTTATACCTTGAAAGGAGTATTCATCTAGTAAGAAAGATATAACCCCTGTTGATAGAGATATAATTGAGAATCTTCTGTTGAATGGTGCTAATAAAATTATTTAAGTAGTTCAGCTGTTTTGGGGCCTCAGCTGTTTGGCCTCAAAGTTAAGGCTCATCTCTGACTCTGTGGGGTTTTCCCTTTGGTTCCCTTCAGGTGAAGCCAGGCACTCTGCAGCAGAACCTGTTCAAGAAGAGCAATCCTCCGTATGTTCTGCTGGTTGCTGAAAGCAGGGAGCTCCATAAGCCCATTCAGAGCACTCGCATCCTCCTGTCCTCCAAGAAAGGCTACATTTTTATTCAGACAGATAAGCCTATATACACACAAAGTTCCAAAGGTTAAAATATAAATGCTGCATTTCGGATGTTGACTATAGATGTTACAAGTTCATGATTGCAAAAAGTAGCAATGATGTGATCCTTCCAGCAGCCGGGGCTTCTGCAGGGTCTGCACTGCACATTGCAGCAACCCTTATGGAAATGCCACTGCAGACAGAGAGTCATTCTAAGGGGAGCCAGAACAAATCTGCTCCTTTTTGTTCAAAAAGTTTAATGATGGCTTTCCTTTGGCAAAAAAATTCGTGAGAAACTTGCAAAAATACCAAAACTCATATCGGTTCTGCTTGCAACACCAGCTATAAGTATCTGTTTCTCTTTAAGACCACAAATGATTTGTTACATAATAATTTCATTAAGTAACAAGAGAGGGCAGTAAAAAGAGTTCTTGAGTTTTGTTACAGGCCTAGATTGCTGAAGGAATACAAAAGTGAGTGAGCTCTATGAGTAATTTTCAGAATTTTCTTCAAAAGGTTATCTGGTCAGGTAAGATGCAAAGCCAGCGCAAGAATGCAGTTCTGTTTTGAAATTTTGCAGACTTATTTTCATTAAAAGAAAGTAATAATTGTCCTAATAACTGTCCTAATTTCAGTAACTCAGTTTACAGCTTGTAATAATTGCTATCTAGAAAGGCCAGGAAAAAAAAATATGTGAATGTATTTATTCTTCTGCTTAACAGTAAGATACAGGATCTTCATTCTGGACAATGCTATGAGGCCAGCAGATGACACGGTTACAGTAGTCGTGCTAGTAAGTATGCAAAAACACTGCTGATGAGTGCTTCTTCAGCACTATGAAAGCTTTGCAAAAAGGATCCAAAAACAAAACTATAGCTATGACTCCCCTCAGAGTTTACACATAGTGAGAAAAGTCTAGTCATTTTTGGCCCATATCAGGAGCGTGGAGGGAAATGTGACATGTGAGTACTAAAGTAGGAAAGTAAGCAAAGCATTTTGTCTTCCATGGGACTAGTATATGAACTTGAGCTTTTGGATGTAAATGTTTGACACTTGGTACGTCATCACGTTTGCTTTTTCTCTCTCAACAGAATTCAAAAGGAATGGTGGTTAAAAAGTCAGACCGGAAAATAAAAGCAGTGTTCAGTGAACATTTTGAAATACCAGATGTTGCTGAGTACGTTACTGCTGGGCCTTGTGCATGGAAACCTGTAGATTAAGATTTTTAACTGCTGAATTGATAGAATTGCCTTTCAAAATTTTCATTCTCTCACCGTGGGGCAAAGATTGAGCTTATGGTTAATATCTTTTTACCCTGAAGCACCACATCTTGGAGAGATAAGTCCAGAATTTAATGTTAATAGGCTATAATTGGCAACATGTATCCTGATAAGGAACAATTTAACAAACTGCTTAAATATCTGTTCAAATGTATGGCTTCATTCAAGAGAGCACTTCTGCAAGGCCTTAGTTTGCAAAGTGTCATTAATTACCTCTTAGTTATTAAATATTAATTATTTCAAACACTCAGGCTTTTACTTAATAGTGTGCTCTTGCATACTAGGTTGATTTTGATATCACAGTGAAGATAAACTATAGGAAATATTTGATAAGTTCTCTATTTCTGAGGACTTTCTAGAGGTAATATGTGTTACATGTGGTTTGCAAGTATGTTACCTTGCACTTCCTCATACAGTTATTTTAGGTGTTTCCTGGGACATTTGGAAATATGTTGCTGGCTCCTCCCAGCAAAGAGAAATCTATTAAAAAAATTAGTTTGGGATGAGATCAAAGTAAGGAAAATATTAATGTTTAGTGATAATTTATATATTGGCATCATAAAATATCTGAGGAATGCTAATTAACTATTTTGTGCTGAATCTGAACTTAAGCCCTGGAACCTGGAAAATCAAAGCCTGGTTTCATCAACATGAAATGTCTAATGTTTCTGCTGAATTTGAAGTTAAAAAATACGGTAAGAGAATATTAAATTTGCATTTTAAATATATGAAGTTACCCATTGTATGTTAAAAGACATACTGCAGTGATTAAACCTGGCTGTAGTTAGGTACTAAGGACAAGTTTCATAGTGTTTCAGTGCATCTTTGCTAGCTCTGATGCACAGAAGGAAAACTCTGGTTCTGTGTGGCTTCCACTTTTATTTTCAAAAGGAAACACCTTTGGTTTCTATACACACTTAGTAACTTTTTTAACATTTTTCACAAAACATTGTAAGGGCTCTCCCACTACAGGGGAAAAAAAAAAAGAAAACAAAAAGATATTAGCTCAGTTTTAAAGTCATTGCAATTCTCCTAAAGTTTCCAGTGAAGATTAGGAGAAGGAAAAAACCCAAAAAAACCCAACCAACCAAAAAACCCTGCCCATTTTCTCTCAGTAGATTTTAGTCTGGACGTTTATTAATTATTCCTATACTATACTTCCTATACTCAAGGAAGCTTTTTTTAAGAAGCAGTAAGGACACTGTGGGAAAAGTAAAAATGTAAAATCCTAACAATTTGGGATAAGAAATTGCTTAGTTTATTTGCACTGAACTTATGCCTTCTTTTAAACTTCAGTGTGGGCTAGTTGTTTTGCTGGGTTTTTTTTCTTAAAGACAAAAGAAAATCTCAGGACTGTATGAAAATCTCTGTTTGTCAAAACTGGTTTTGCCTTAGCTAACAGGTGTAACAGAATAGTGGAGACTCTACAAACACCCGTGTGCAGGAGCAAATTACCCTGACTATATCCACAGGAGCAAATATTTTGGCTTAATGGGAGCCAATTCAGAGGGACACAGCTGATGCTGAGGATCCTATGCCCCCACTCCACCCAACTCAGGGTGGGTTTACTTGAGACTGCTTCTAGTCTAGGGCACTTGATGCTTAGTCATTGTTGGAGTTTATCCTCTAGCTTAATTTCACTGTAAATAAATAAATTTTGTGTGCTCAAAGCCTGCTCTGCTATGTGAAGCAAAGCAGAACAAGGGAGGATGATCAAATTTGTTTCAGAAGTGCATCGCTGATTCAAACTAAAACACCCCATGAGTGCAGCCACATCCTCTCAGAGAGTGTTGACAGATGCCAGGAGTTTAAGGTATGTTTGAAATTCACATATTATGACCTTTCACCTTCTTTTTTCCATGCAGAACTTCCATCTTTTGAAGTCAGACTCATCCCACTTCAGCCATACTACCACATCTGGAATGAAAACTTTGTGTTTGATATCGAGGCAAAGTAGGTGTGCTCACAGCTGGACTGTTTCAGGAGGCGGATAAGTAGATTGTGAACTTTGCAGCTTCTTCCTTTTTCTTGTCATTAACAGTTCTCTTCTGGCTTTACTTGAGTCTGACTAATCTTATATAATCTCTGTGTCCACTACTGACTTGAGATATCAGTGTAAAATTCTACCTGGATCCAAGTCATGGTGATCAAGCTGGAACAAGATTTTCTGAACATTTTAGTTTGCTAGTAAAGGTGGCTCCTCTGTGTTGCTAGGTAAGATTCCAGGCAAACTGATCACCTGGTTTTCTTTATCCTCTTTGGTTTAAACATTTAGAAATGTTCTAATGCGCTATTTAAAGTCATTCAGGTATAGATGGATTCAAGTTAGGGCATGGAATTTTTTCAAAACCCAGTAAAGTTTGCAAATAATAAGGTGGTGCTTTCTTTAGAGTAATGAGCTTATGCAGAAATGTTTCCAGGTGAACAAATACAATTAATCAGAGGAGTTTCCATGGACATCACTACACACCTCTGTTGCTGCACAGTAGTGTGACACTAGTCTGGATGAGACATGGCTACAAAGCTCTCAGACTGACTAGACCATGGGGCAGGGCTCAGTGGAGAATAAGTTACACCTGGTCCCATGCCAAATTAGAATGGCATCAAACAAAGAGTAACATAAGAAGTCAGACAATCAATCTGTCAGAAAACCCATCAAAATAATTTTAGTATTTTTGAAGAATCAGACTGAACTGAAATTGAATAAGCATGTTGTGCTTTGTGGCTGGTAAATTTTATTAAATGAGAACAGGCAGGTGGAAGCAGCTGGCCTTCTTTTATAGTTGGGAGAAATCTACTCAGTTTCAAAGGAACAAGGAGTCCAACCACCTTTTTGCTCATGTTTAATATTTTTTTGTTTGTTTCTGTGTGTTCCTAATTTTTATATGTTTAAAATATTAGTTAATGCCAACAAATAGAGTAGGTTTTTAGGATAGTGTCAAGCACACTGGATAGTTGATATGGAAGAAGCATATCTTCTAAAATGAGGTACTCTGCGTTATCTGCATAACACTGAAATTGTTATTCTATTTATTTCTCCCTATCTAGACAAAAGCTAAGATTTATTTCCAGGTAATTCTGATGTGTCAGCAGAGAGCTAAACACCCAGTATCAGCAAGTAATGTTAGACTGGCTCTAAAGACAACTCCTTAAAAAAGAAGTCAGCACCTCATTGCTTTTGAGGTTGATTCACCATATCCCTTAACATTCTTTACCACAAAACCAACAATAGGATCACACAGTTATTGCAGATAGTACTGTTAAGTACATTTAGTGTTAAATATTGGGCAAATTTTTGTATGGTAGCAATTACCCAAGATAGTGTAAAGCAAACTGTTTATATTTTACTAGGTAATGATTATTTACATTTGACCTGTAAAGTTTATTAATATGATTCACTTTTAGTATTTTAAGTATTAATGGTTTGCAATTATTTTTGAATAATATATAAGTATACACATGTGACATTGTTGGGAGATACTTTCGTAGTGAAGTTCAGTTCTTATAACTTACTAGTTTTACAGAATATCTTGTTTAATTTTATTAAGATATTTCATTGTTTCATAGTCAAAGCTTCTTTGAGTATTGCCTTTTAGGAACATACACATAATTGAAGAGTATACGAATATCTTATTGATAAGTCACTGTTGGATAGTTTGTGTCTATCTCAGTAGCTGATGGGCATGGAAGAGAGAAGATAGTCAATACAGAAGGGTGGAGAGATCTAAGTATAGAAATTGCTAATGTGATACACAAATAAGAATAAAAAAATCTAAGTCTGTACAACCAAACTTTGAGCCTTTGTTAACACTGACAATAACTAACCTTGTAATTCAGTCAGCTTATAGTAGCCTTTAGTTAAATATCCAGTAATCATTAATAACATTTATCTGTGGCCAGCAAGGCCAGTGACATCCTGGCTTGTGTCAGCAATACTGTGGTCAGCAGGACCAGGGTAGTGATTGTCTCCCTGTACTGGCACTGGTGAGGTTGCCCTTCAAATCCTGTGTTCAGTTTTGGGCTCCTCACTACAAGAAGGACAACAGAGCTGGGGAAGGTTCTGGAGCACAAGTTTTATGAGAAGTGGCTGAAGGAGCTGGGATTGTTTAACCTGGAGAAGAGGAGGCTCGGGGGGAACATTATCACTCTGTACAACCACCTGAAAGGAGGGTGTAGTGAGGTGGAGGTTGGTCTCTTCTCCCAGGTAACAATTGACAGGACAAGAGAAAATATCCTCAAGTTGCACCAGGGGAGGTTGGATATTGGGATATTAGGAAAAATTTGTTCACTGGAAGGGCTGTCAAGCATTTGAACAGACTGCCCAGGGAAGTGGATGAGCCACCATCCCTGGAGATATTTAGAAGATATGAAGATGTGGCACCTAGGAACCTGGTTGAGTGGTTGACTTGGCAGTGCTGGGCTAATAGCTGAACATTTTGCAGACTTAATGATTCTCTAGTTCAAGCTGAGTGCATGTGACTAATGCATCATTACTGCTGCAATCATGCATATTTCACCTTGTGTTTGTAAAGCCCTCCAAGATAAGAACAGCAAACAATATACTATTGTACTCAAACATTATCCTCATACATTAGGAATTTTGTCTTCATTTGAGCATGATACCAGAGAAGTTATTCTATCCACTTGGGCAGTAAATTAACAGTTCCAGGACAGAATCCTGAGCCACAGAGCATGGCTACCAATGGCTCAGCTGGTGCATGGCACAGGCTTGACCTCATCCATACAGTACTCCATGAACAATTTCTGAAAGCTTTTTGGGAAGAAGCATGAACCAAGGTCAACCCGAGGTATTCATGTGACTGCCTTGCTGTGGAGGGCAGTGGCGTTTAGTAGATCAGGAGTGGGCTGGGCTCTGCCAGGTGACTGCAACCTCCAACACAGCACTGTACTCATTTAATTTAATTAACCTGGTCCAAACAGGCTGCGGTTGCTAGAATTGCTGCATGGACCCTGGCACTGTATCAAACTGCAAGACTGATCCCCCACTGCCCTGGTTCTCTCAAGTTTTATTTGTAATCTAAATTGATCCCTGGCCAGTTTATACCCTGTTGGACTTCTGCCATCTGCCCTTGATCATGCTGGTCCTTCCTTTCTCAGCACACCTTGAGAGAGCAGACAGAATCCTGTAACCACCTCCTTTTGCTTGGCTGAACAAACTCAACTCTTCTAATTTCCTCTGGGTCACCTTCAATTCTTTATTTGGTTCTGTTGAATCATTACTAGCTTTAGTCATGATTGGTTGATACTTTGATATGAAGTGATATTAAATCATTGGCTTTAATATTTTAATCCTTGCTAAAGTTTTCTCAATGCTATTGCAGCATTCAATTTTGAGTTTACGAACTTCATATATATTTGACTACTCATTACCATCATAATTAAGAAGAAAAATTGGGGCTTAATAACTGGATACCATTCTTTTCTCTATTGGAGAACGTCCTAGCGGTGCTGACTGACTTTTATCAAAATCAGCATATGGAATTCCTGATAATTGAACTTATTTCTCTGAACTGGCCATGCATGTAATGAAGTTACTTGGTATATTGACTATTGTTTTCCACAGTTATTAGTTCTCGCATTTAATGCAGTTTTCATAAGAACTGCCTCTCAGTTGCTTTCATTGATATATATCAGTGCTGCTGATCAGGTCAATTTGAAAGAGGCTTTGCTTAAACAAAGATAAGCCATTGCAGAACTGAGACGAAGCAGGTTTTCCACAAGCAAGAGTCAACACCATGGCCAAGACAGGTCTCATGTAGCACATTGCACGTTGTTCTGTGGGAGGATGCCATCTGCCAGGGTTTCCTTGAGTAAGGAGCCAAGCGCAACAACATGCCCTATCCTCTCTCTCTATGACCTATATAGAACATTCAGAAGTGTTCTAGCCAGATACCTACCTGATAAGTATTTCATTTACAAGAGGACCTTATGCTATACGGCCTAAATCTGTAGGAGAGACATGGGGTAGAGGATATCTGCTCTACCTATTGCAGGAATTAAAATTTCAGCTGGTAGCATCTGTCTCTGGAGGTTTTCAGAGGCACCAAATACTTCATATCAGTCCCTGAAATGATTCTATGGTTCCTTATTTTAAAAGCTCTGCTAATTAGGTCTCATAGAAAGGAATTAGGCATTCATCCAAGCTAAATAAACTGGATACCTCCCTTGTTCCCTCTGAAGGGGATGAGTTGTGTGAGACCTCACTATGCAGCTAAAGTGCTCATTAATTTGTTAAAAAAAATTGAAATGAAGTTTTAATCACTTTGGTGCAAACTTTGACAGGTGGTATCTCAATGTGATTCTGCCAATGTGATTTACTCCATATATATCTTTGCATTTGAAATCACTCCTTGGTACACAGGTCAGTAAAAGTCTTTGAGCTATGAGTGAGTGGGACTAATTTTTGTTTTCAAGCTATTAGTTACAAATAGGATGCCTCCAAATATTCCAATTTTATTTCAGCATAAAATGATTAGTCTGATTTATGCTTGCTTTTTATTAAGTTAATTATCCATCTCCTCACTTCTCTTCTTTCCAAAGACACTCTTATGGAAAAGAGATTCAAGGTGCTGCATACGTGCGATTTGGCATAATTGATGAAAATGAGAACAAAGTGTTTATTCCAGGCCTGGAGCAACAGCTATCAGTAAGTATTCAATAGAACTAATCCCATTTATCATACTTAAGCTGCATATTGTAAGAAATTCTGGAAACTGAGAACGCTGTAATAAAGTAGTAATGATACAAGCAGCACTTTTTTGTTTTGAATGGCAACAAACCAGTAAAGGCTTGTCACTTTCTTCTTTGTTTGGTTTTTTTCACTTCTGTTTTAGATTCGAAATGGAAAAGGAAGAGTTACTTTAAGCACACCACTTTTGGAAGAGAAGTTAAGGAAGAGTATTTCCACTCTGGAAGGGTTTCATTTATATGTTGCTGTTACCACTGTAGAAACTGCAAGTGAGTACACTATGGCTTAGCTGATAAAGCCTGTAATATTTACATGGATTTTTGTCTAGTGTAATCCTTCATGTGGGAAATCTTGTCCCACTGGGCCAGTCTTTTCTGCAAAGTTTGCTCATGCTATAGTGTCTGACAGTCATTTGACCCCCTTCTGTACAAAAAAATTCATCTTGGGTGGGATTCACCTACCTGAACTTAAATATCCAGTACCACTTTAAATATGCTATATGGTCCTGTGTGGTCTTCCACCGCTGCTCCACAAGTGCTCAGGGCTGCTGTAAGTACTCTCCTACAGGGTGTGTCCCATATGAAATAGCCCTGTGAGGATATCTGAGGTACCCTAGTCCCTCTGAAGTGTTATCACACACACGTATGAATGCAAATAAGTTGCTCCCCGTAAGACCTTGTTGGATCACTTGCCCTAGCCTCATCTACTCTTTCCATACGTACAAAGTTATTAGTTGCACTTGGTATCTTAGCTTGCTTTCTAGCTCAGCTGGCTAAGCTGTCAGGTTAAAGGTAATGCAAATGTGTCAGAGCCATGTGATGCAGAGGATGACCTAGCCCTTGTGAGTCCTGCTTGTCCTCTTTTGTCTTCCCACAGACTGTGATACTTGGCATATGCACAAGTACAATATAGTCCAGATGAATTGGTCTTGCTGTTCATCTGGGACGTGAGCCTGGAACATGCCTATCCAGAGCTTCTAGTGGCTGTTTGCCTTTGTTTTCCTAGAGGACAGATAATTGCTGTAGCAGAGCTAGCCTCTGAAGCTGGATCTTTGACAAAGCTGGCCTTTCCAACATGGACAAAATTTTTCTTGTTCTTCATAGGGAAATTAATGCCCTTTATATTAGTTATCTGAAAGTAAAGTATCTACTCAGAGCTCAGGCACTTTGTGTAGTCAGTATAGAGAATGGATGAGTTAAACTGCACTCCAGAGGTGTCTGTTCCCAATAGCTACAGAAGGACTCTAGCTTCTTAGCTGAGAATTACAAAAATTCTATAAATTCCTAAAAATCCTGTACAATAAGTCGGATTCCTTAGAATCCTAAACTTAAGACAAATGCATTGCATCTGTAGTTCTGTAGTATAATCTACTATAGGTACTAGCATACATTATTGCCACAACATTTATGGCAAGAGCAAAAGGGTCTGGAAGAACTCCTGTTACCACCCTATCATGACTAGCACAGATCTCATGGTGAGACATGGTCTCTACCACACTCTGCACGCTGTCTCTTTCTGCCACAGGCAGGCTACACTCACATCTGTGTATTTGCTGGGCTTGAAACTAATTATATGCATGACAGGGCAAGGGTGGTGGGCTTAATTGACACCTCTCAACCTTGAATTGTTACAGTGGAATGTTTCTAAATGCATTAACTTTAAAACAAGTTGTGTAACTTAGATACAGTTATGGGTAGTGGTGTAACTAAAAGTTAACTAGAAGAATCACGATTTTAACTAGAAGAATCTTAGATGGAAAGCAGTTGCTCAAGTTGCAGATGGCATTAGGTAATGTTAACCCTCACCAGCAGTTGAAAATGAAAAAAAAAATATCCTTCAGAAAATTAGAGATCTAAGGTCCCAAACCCTCCCAAACTCCCTACTGATTCTGAGTGTCTTCTACGTCAAACTTTGATAGAACCTTCGCCCAGGAACAGAGCCCCAGCATCTTGGAAAGGGAGGAGCATGGCTGCATTGGCTCCTGCAGCAGAGTGCCCTTTGTTTGCAGGTACCTTGTTCCAGCTGATGTATTAGAGAGGAACTTCTCTTCATCCTCTTCTAAAGACTGAAATTCTTGTGTAAGGATCATATTTCACTTTATATATGCTGCTAAAAATCAAATTAATCTTCAAAACAGAAATTATGGATGTTGTGGTAATATGCAAGTCCATAGTTATTGCCCCCATAGCAACACATACTGTCTCATATGAACAGGTGGTGAGATGAGAGAAGAAGAACTCAGCAATGTGAAGTTTGTGAAATCTCCTTATGTTGTTGATCTGTCTAACACCAAAAAGTATTTTGTGCCTGGAGCCCCCTTCTCAGTTGTGGTATGTAGTGTTTAACCCATTGTATCTGTTTGCCTCCATAGCAATGCATTTATATATGTCCTCTTTCCTTATCTGATCCAGTGGGAGCTCTAAAGGACAGAGACCTCCAGGAATAGGTCCAAAGCAGACTTTCAGACTTACTTGTGTGTCTGGTTTGTCTTGTTTCTTTATACTCAGAGCATGAGCAGCCAGAAAATGCTGGATTTCTGCTCTGGGAGTCGATGTGCACTGTTGTCCTACAAGGTTTCATAAAACAGTAGTTTCTGACTTCCATATCAAAATAATAATATTGTATCAAGTTAATCACTTGTTAAATTAGGATTCTGAAAACTAAACCAGTGTATTGCCTTTTTTTAAAAAATGCATTTAAATTTTTGCTCGTTTAAACTTCATACCTTCAAGCTGTTCTACAGGGTTTTCTGCAACAAGTTAGAGTCATAAATTTATCTTGTAATAGTTAAAGAAAAATATCTTTGAGATCAGCCTAGATCAGATAGATGCCAAGTGAATATCTGGGCCAGCTTTTAATCCTTATTCACAGATTTTTACCTTTCTACCCCCTTCTCTCCAGGTTCAATTTTTTGAACACTAACATGTACATTTTTTTTTTCTTCTCAGTGTATGAAAATAATTGCTTCTTATTTGTGAGCCTTTTTTAAATGCAGGATTTCCTTTAAGTAACGGAAAAACGTTTATTTTTTTTCCACTAGGCATCCCTCAGTTTGGTTGATGGTTCTCCTGTTGGCTCTGTGCCTGTTAGTGCTACTATTACCTTGCCTGGAAAACCCCCAGTGAAGAAGACTGCACTCTCTAATGAAGGAGGCCTAATCCTCTTTATATTCGACATCCCCAGAGATGCTCAGAGCCTTGAAATAATGGTAAAGAAAACCCAAAGACACGTATTTAAAAGTATACCACCAGGAAGGACTCAGAAGATATTCTTACACGTGACTGTGAAGATGATGAGTTTTCATTAAATTAGCAAAGGGGGTGGAATGTGATTTCTTACACCATCTGCAGAGCTTTGTCCAGATTGTGTAAAACAGGTTAAAGAGACCAGTGGCCTGAGGGATGTCCACTGAAGCAAAGGACACTCTGGTGCATCAGAGCCTTGGCAGAACATGCATTTTTTTATAGTGATGCTTTTATTTTTTTCATTCAGATGTGCATTTTCCTGGCATGAAGGAAAGAAATGGCACTGTAAGGACTATCACCATTCAAAGTGACAGAAAATCATGAAAAGAAGGTGAAGGAAAAGGTCCTGAGAAATGCAGGGAGTAGGCTACATCTGCCCACTCATAGGGTTCAATTAAGTGCACAATATAAAATGGAAAAAAAAAAACTTTTCCGAGTACAAAATCACTTTTGAGTCATTTTGAGGCTTTGATTCTCATTAAGAAGAGCCGAGGATGAAAAATGCCAAATTAAAATACAGCAGAGACAAAATGGGGTAAAAGAATAAAACGATTAAAATCCTGATTTTTGGTGCCAGGTTCTAATGATGTCTCGGCAATGATTCATCTCACTTCAAAGCATTTTCCAAATAATTCAGCAAGACATGAATTCATGGTGACACTATATATTGTCTCCTGTCCACTTTACTCACTTGGTCTTTTTCTTCCCTGACAGGTGAAGGCTGAAGAGGGAAAAGAAAAATTAGAATCACCTGAAGCCAGGATCAAAGCTGAAAGATACCAGTCTGCTTCCCCAGACTACCTCAGCATCAGCATCCCACATACTGTTGTGGCACCTGGAGATACCTTGCACATCACCTTGAATGATGTTCATCAGTCTGGCAGTGGAAAGATTGACTATTTCTATTATATGGTAAACAGAATAGTATCATACTAGTAATTTCTTTTAGGAATTATACAACACAGAATATTTATGTAGTTAATAATACAGGGGAAAACAGAGGGGGTCCAGCAAAGGGCAAGTGAGAAGATCAATGTTCTGGCACTGAGATAGGCTGAGGGAAGTGGACTTGTTTAATTTGGTGAAGAGACTAAGAGTGAGTTACTGGCAGCCTAAAATTACTTGAAGAGGAATTACAGACATAATGAGAGGCAAACTTTCAAACTTTAATTAGAGACAAAATTTCCTAGATGATGCCACACAATATAACAAGGAACCAAGGTTGAAAATTATGGCCTGGAAGCTTCGTTTTGGAAAGATCTATTCACTAGGGATGAATGCAATATTGGAAGGGGTTCCCCAGAAATTTTAGGGATTTTCTATCCTCAGAAAAATTCAATACTCAGTTAGAGTAACCACATCTGACCTGATCTTACACTGGTGATGTCTCATGTTGAGCAGGCAGTTGAACTAGAGATCTCCAAAGGTCCCTTCCAGAAACTATTTCTATGATTCTATTGTTTTTATGCATTTATATACTTTGGGAGCATGTAAAACACAAATATTTTTAAGTTTTTTTCCTGAAGGAGACATAAGTACAAATTTTAGCCTGCAGTCTAAAGCAAAAAGATCCATATAGAGTAATGTTCATCTACATAATTATGTGGATATTTTTGAAAAGAAGTGACAGCCTTGAAAGCTCAAATCCCAGGCAGATAACTTCTATATCTATGACAATTTTATCTTAATACAAATTGGTCTTAAGCCAGATCTTGTTCTTGCATACTCCTGTCTGTATTCATTCCTCATAATATTATTTTTACTGGTCTGATTCCCATACAGGTTTTCTTTTTTTTTCTCAACTATTACAGAATTGCCCACCTTGTTGTGGCTGACTATATACAGAAGGTTCTGTCCCTGTAACAGAAAACCTAAACCTATCCTAGCAGACCTTGAATATATCAAAAAACGTTTTTTATGGTGAACTTTTTTTTTCCACCAGTAACACATAATTTTTTATTTCGATGGCTCCATATTACCTGCTTTTGATGTTAGTTAACTGGTAGGTCAGTGTTATCTCTGGCAAAGATTGTCATGAATGATGCTGAAGGCATTGGCTGCTATGGCCCTAAATAATATCCTACAACTAAAAAGCCGATCTGTAGATACAAAAGTGAGGAAACTATCTTGTGCAGCCTGGGATCAGGAATGCACAGTATTCATATTGCTGAAGGAGGCAAATATATTCATGGGTACAATGCAGGAGTGAACCTTCTGCATGTGAAATATGTTTAATCCCCTTCTCCCTCTCTTTGTCCTAATTTCCTTGGGCAGTTTAAATTCCCCAGGATGATCAACCGGTTCACATTTATTTTTGATAGGATTCTGATATATTGTAATAGTTGTGTCTCTGGGAGTTAAGTTTAGCTTTGGGGGTTAATTTTCATTGGGTGAGTTAGCAAAGGGTTGGAATTGGTGCTGCCAGGCTCTGGGAGGGCATAGTGCTGGGCAGGCAGGGTGTGTGGGAGGGATGGTGGGAGACAGCGCTAGGGCTAAGCAGTGAGGCTCTCCCAGACTTTGACCTTCTTAATGAAGGCAGCGAGGATTTCAGACCAGGCTGCCTCATGTCTTTGTTTCCTCCTGGAGCCAATTCATTACGTGTTTAGGAAAGCTTCATGTGTTTTGCTCAGGGAAGAGCACTATCCATCCTGTCACTGTGTCTGTTTTCATTCATCTGACAACCCACAAATATAGTTAACATAATGGGAGAAGAAAGGAGGTGAATAGTGAAAGATGGCCTGAAATAAATGCCATTCTGTGATACTTTACCCTGAATAATAATTTTGAACATATCCTCCTACTCCAGTCCTTTCACACCATCTGATTCAGTACTGATTAAACAAAGCTGATATCCTCCCAGGTGTGGTGGCCAGTCATTGTAGAAGACAAAGATAAGGCTGCCAGCTGGGTACCCTTTCTCAGGCTGTAAGATTGAGTGGAGGATGGAGGATTTGTGTTTAAACCTGGGCCACAGGAACAGTGCAGAAGAGGCTAACCATCACACTGTGTGCTAGTCATCTCCAGGCTACTGGGATACAGGCAAGAGTTAAAAAGGTTAAGTGCCAACCATTAGCAGAGAATATATTTTAAACAGAAATTGTGTCAGAAAATTTTATATATATATATGGGGGTGTATGTAAAATTATGCAACATAATGCCCATTCTGCAGTGTATTCACAGTATGACGGTACTTTATTTCTGTTTGTTTCTGCCTTGCAGGTTGTGGTGAAGGGACAAGCTGAGCTTTTGGGAAGGGTTCCATCTTCAAATAAAATAATAAACCTTAAAATCACAGAGAAGATGGTGCCCGCCTTTCGCTTTTTAGCTTACTACTTTGTTGAAAACGAGGGCCGTCGAGACATTGTTGCTGATTCTGTATGGGTGGATGTTATGGATGTCTGTGAAGGAAAGGTACTTCCATGCTCAGAGCTTCTGCTATTGTATTGCAAACTGAAAACAAAAACATGGGGGATGAGCAAAGCGAGTGAAGGCCTGGGGTTAAAAAGTGAAAGACATAATTTTTATTGACAAAAGGGAGTCATCAGTATTCATGCTGGAAGGTATAATTCAGAAAAGCTCACAAGAGTTATGGCAGAGATATACTGTTCTTCCACTGGACAGGTTGTGCCTCAAAGAGATGAAAAATATTGTTTCGTACAGATCAATCTCCCTCTGTGAGTGTCTATAGATTAGAAATCCACAAGGAAACTCCAATAGGATTGTTGAGGGGTAGATTCTCTTTATAACTTTGTCTTTTTGTAGATGTGTCCCATGAAAGAAAGTAAAGCCTTTTTTTGGGAAAAAATACAAATTTGAAGTAGTTTTTCAAAATTTTTATTTCTTTTAAAAGTAATTTTCCGAGATTTGGTAGCATCTCAAAAACACTTAAAAATTATTTTACGTTATAAAATGGATAAAATAGGAGCACCTCTAAGCCTTTCTTCCACCTTTCTCCTCCTCCTCCTTTTTGAGACCATAAGGTAAAATGAAAAAAAAAAAAAAGACATGGGAATTTTTCCCAATAGCATGAAACACAACTGCTGAAAAATGTCAGCTGTCTAAAATGTTGGGGGTTTTCCAATGAAAATATTTGTTTTGGAAAAAGAATGTGGTAGTCCATTGGGAGGAAAAAAGCTCTCAAGAAAAATTATCCATCTCTAACACGCAAACCAATTCGTTTATACGATGACAAAACTCAGTTATGTTCAAGCTGGCATTTCTATTACTGATTCCCTATTAATTTAATAATCACCATGGTTACTCCTTCCTAAACCACAGAAGTGTTTACATTAGAATCAGATCTGAGTTTACCCAGTAATGTTAAAAAATTCAAGTGTGCAATTGAAAGCAGGTAGTATTATTACAGACTGGTTTAAGTCAGTTAATTTTGCATATTAATTAGTCTTTTCCTGTATTTCATGGCAATTTTTTTTCCACTGGAAAATTATGTTGCAGACCCTAATTCAGCAAATCCCTTACATATACTTTTAATTTGTGTTGGTGTTTATGTGTCATTGAAAGTCATCATCCAATATTCTGCAAGACACCTCTTTTAGTTCCTCAGGATTTCTTCCAGTGGGAAATATTTCCACCTATTTTCTTCCAAAATGCAGGATCCCAGGCAGAAGCACCGTGAAACAGGAACATCCCCCAACATCTGACTGCTGACAGTCACAGTTGACAGCATTCCTGGCCCAAAGTGTCTTCACTTTTCATTAAAAAATTTGATATTTTTGTTTCAATCTTTTCTATCTAGATTAAAGTGAGAACAGAACGAGACACATATGAACCAACAGACCTCATCAAGTTACAGATTGAAATGGACCATGTGGGAAAAGTTGCCTTAGCTGTGGTTGATAAAGCAGTTTTTATTCTGAATAAGAAAAATAAGCTTACAGCCAAAAAAGTAAGATATTTGTAAAAGAAAATATCGTATCTACTACTCAAGCAAAATTTTCCATGACTAATAAGAGGATCAAAATGTAATTAATGGCTATTAATTGCTTAAACACAGATTGCAAAACTTGAAAATGTTTTTTCTTTTCCAATTTATCATCTATTTCAGATGAATGGTATGTTTAAGACGGGAATTTCCATGCTATGGCAGACAAGTCTTTAAATTATAAAAGCATTACTTGAAAGCACTCCCTAAGTAAAACATCCCTCAGCTTTAATCTCAATTTCCAAGAGCAGTTTGTACCACTAGTTTGTCTTGTTTGTGCAAATTAAAGGCTACAAGAATTTTTCTTATATATATATAAACCTTTTACAAGCATGTACAGTCCATCTGGGCTATTTTATTTGGCAGGTATTTAATGCTATGAATTCATATGATCTTGGATGTTCTGCGGGTGGTGGTGCAAATAGTGTTCAAGTTTTTACTGATGTTGGCCTGGCTTTTTTATCAGATACAATTCAATCCAGTGTTCGGGAAGGTAAGTGCACTCTTCCCTTTACTTAACATGTTTGTAGAAGTCCACTATAGATCTGTCATAACTGATTGCTTAAAACCCAGAACATATTATCATCATGTTGTAAAATCTCCTTTGCCTTTGGATTTTCTGTTCTTCCAATGGATGCTGACAGCCCAGATGGTGGGTGCTGGTCCTTCAGTGACCACCTCAGCTGGGGCAGGCAACATTTGGCCAGTGCTGGAAAGTAACTCATCAAACTGTCAGTCTTCTGTGAATGAGATGAGTCCTAAAATGGGTCTTCATGAATGATCAGGCTGTTCCTGTCATCTTACCATGACAAGCTCTTCTGTTCTGCCTTCCTAGGATATAAATGCCTCCACGGTACAAGAAGGCAGAAGAGATCTTTGGATTTTCAGAAGAAAATGTCAGGAATTGGTACGTCTGCTCATTTGAGTGCCCTGAAAGGCTTAGGAGGGGGAGGCAAAGGGATCTGGCTGGGATCTAGAGGGCTAGAAGTGATGGCACAGTAGAGGATACCAAGATGTCCTTAGTCCCAGTTCTTGCATTAAGTGACATAACCTAGCACAGCCGTTTATGCTATTCAGTGTGACCTGATGCATCCTTCATCAAAGCAGCTAAAAAAAAAAAAGCACAACTTGCACTCCCCCCCTTAAACTAGAAAACCAAACAAAAAATAAACAAAGCCAAAAAGCCCCAAAGAATGGCTGCAAATGGAAAATAATTCACCCCTTTACAATCTCAAGTGTTAAGTGCTTCTATTAGATAAAACATCATGGCTCTGAGGCTTTCCAAAATTATTTATATGGCCAGAAAATGTTTCATAGATCCTAGTTTTTTCCTGATATTTTTCTTCAAAGTCATACTAATTCTGGACTTTGTGCATCAATTAAGAGACGAGTTGTTATAATACTTGGTTTAAATTGGAAAAAAAAATTCATGCATTGACATTTCCTTGACAGAAGACTCAACAGCCTGAAGCTGGGATTTTCCTTACTTTTGAAGTCAGGCTCTTTCTTCAAGAAGGAAAATACTTCCATGGATATTTCTATCAAGATATCTAATTCCAACCTGCCAAGGAAGTGTTTTTATTTCACAGTCTGACTGTGAAGAGAAACCTTAGAACAGAATATCTAGGATGCCAAAAGGCCTGTGCTTTCCTCCTGTGTTTGTGGACTCTTTTTAGGATGGAGAACAGGTCCCTGCTGAAGCTTGACTGTTGCAATAGAAACTAATGTTAATGGCAAAGAATGACAGGAATGAGCACAATGAACACTTTTACACTTATTGCTACTCACACAGCACTAATTTCGGGCTTTAATTGTATTGCAGCCAGCAGATACCAAAACACTGATCTACAAAAATGCTGTCAAGATGGAATGAAGTTAAATCCCATGAGGCTTCCTTGTGCAAAAAGGCTAACAAAGGTGTCTGGCTCCCGCCAATGCAGGAACGCGTTCCAGGACTGCTGTGAGAAAGCCACAGCCCTCAGGAGGCAGGCGAAGAGGAGGAACAGAGTGGGCTTGGCACGACGTAAAGAACAGTGGCATACAGCTGCCACACCTTTTACCCTTCATGTGGTGGCAAGGGAGGGTTGGGGGACATTTACTGCTGTGGGGCTGGGGAGGAAATTTCCACAGCATCATTGCAGAGGGCACAGGTGTAATGCAGCGCCCACACAGCATGGCATCTTCACACCCGCACACTGGGAAGGGGGGAGTCGGATAATTTCTTGGAGTGAGAAAAGGCAGGAATCACCTTAGCCACTGCTGGCCCCAGAACAGCCTTGTGGAGGAGCTGATGGCCCCAGGGAGGCCACAGGCAGTGGAGCAGAGAAGGGGGTGGTTGTCAGGGGTCTAAGTGGTCTCAGATTCATGACTGTTTTATTAGTGCTACTACTGTTATAACACCCGAGTACCTTCATAACACCTTGTCATGAGAAGGGGCCACTTCAGCCAGGAATAATTTTCTCTCTCTCTTCCTTTCTTCTTAGCAGTCTATGTCTGACTATGCATGTTTACATTTTACTTCGTGTTACAAAAAAAAAAAAATTAATTTGCACAGAAAAGACCCCTTTCTAAGTGCAATTTCTGTTACAATTTCTCACAGATTTCCCTTCATTCTTTCACAAATATGGGACCATGGGAACAACTTTCCTATGCATTATTAAAGGGAACTGATTTCTCATTTGGTAGCATGTAGTTATTGAACTTGGAAAAAGGCATTATCTCTTGTTCATTGACAAGGTTTGCTCAGTGCTTCTCCTTTTTTCAACTTATTTTTTTTTTAATGTAGAAGATGAAACAAAGGAAAGTCTTTTCATTCAGAGCATTTTTCATGCTCTGACAGGCTGACTCCCTGCAAGACAGCGTAAGGGTAGCAGCCAAGGGCTCACAGACAGAAACTCCACTGCTGTTTTGCAGAATACAACGAACATGAAGAATTCTTTGATGAAACCTCTGTCAAGTTGCGTAGTTATTTTCCTGAGAGCTGGTGGTGGCATTTTGAAGAAGTGGAAAACCCTGGAAACCATAGGTACGGTATTGCCTGACTCTGTGTGTCTAAATTTGTACAGTAATATATATATATATAAAGTCAACTTTTTGTGTTATCTGATGCAGAGGACTTCAGTATATCTGCAAGTACTTGGTCTCCACAACCAATGGAATATGTTTTTCCCTTGCAGTACTTAATTTTAGCAAATGACAGTGTTTATAGTTTATACATCCTTCCTAATACATTTTGTACATCCTTCCTAATGTATTTTATTTTGTGTTTCTTCAGAGTAGAAAACTTTGCTCCTGACTCTATAACTACCTGGGAAGTTCAGGCAATAAGCATATCTCCTGAAAAAGGTATAAGTATTGTAAAGAGAGATATAGTGTTATGTTGACAGAGTAAAATAGCCTGTAGTGAACAAACACTAAGTGTTCTAATCATGACACTTCCTTCACTCTTTTATGTCATATTAAAGCCCAGCTGGAATTTATGGGCTAGATTTATAGTTATAAAAGCAACATGAAGTGAGATCTAAAGGAAAATAGATAATACAGTCAGAACTGTCTTACTCTTTTTTTCTTTATAAAGCACCTCATTTTAGCTTTCACATGGCCATAAGAAAGGTAGTAGTAGTAACACTGCTTTTCTTTGAATAATTCTGGGACCAAGTTCTGGCCATATGAAAACATGAAAGTCTGTGGTCAGAAAGAAAGACAGAGAAGAGCACTAGGAAACCGGCAGAGGACCAGCAAGGGCTGGACAGAGAACCCAGGTTCCCAGGTGGTACTCTCTGGATGCTCCTGGAAGTTGACCAGGACCATGCAGGAGGGACAAAGGGTCCATTTGGTACTGACCACTCCTCTTTGGAAAGGAAGGCTCTTCCAGGGGAACAGTGATGGGCATGGAGTCTATTTTCAGAAAGCCAGGAAAGTCCTTGTGTTTTAACCATTGTTTAACACAACCATTTGTGTTTTAACCGGGCCACATTACACTCACAAAAGCTACAAGCACTCCTGCCAAATTTTACCTATCAAAAACCATGGCAGTGACTCCAGAGGGCAAACCTGCTACCCCTGAGATGGGTCCATAGTGCAGATGAGTTGAAATGTTTTCTGAATATGCCTGTTTTCCTCTTCTGCTCTTGACCTCAGGAGAGCTCAGGCAATGAGTTTTGATTAGACATTTAGCTTCTTATCAGCTGTCGTTAAGGGTGTAATTCTCAATCTTATTTTTTTCCCATGCCAGGGTTTTGTGTAGCTGACCCCCACACCTTTACAGTTTTCAAAGACTTTTTTGTGTCCTTGAGATTACCCTACTCAGTCAGACGACATGAGCAACTGGAAATAAAAGCAGTGGTTTACAACTATCTGCCCAAGGATCTCCAGGTAGTATTATCAACAACGGCTTTACTTTACAAGCCTAGCTAGCTAAATATATAGTCAATTTAGTGTAAATTACCTGGCCACCTTACTGTGCCCTCTTACAGCCCAGATATGATGCTCTCATCTTGGAAGCTTTCCCAGGGACAGGATCCAGTTCTATTTGCTAATCAAAGTTACTGTATAAAACAGATTTTATGTACCATGTTACACAGCCATATTCCTTGTCTTTAGGTATGACTTCTTCCCCTGCATTGAAGCAGTCAGTTACTTTTTTCCTGCTTGGGGAACACCCCACAAACTCTTTGGACAAGCTGTGCCAGCATTCAATCATGTCTTGATGAAAAGGTTTTCCCACTTTATAAATGGAAAACAGCAAATTCAGGAGAGCAAAGTGAAAAACATGATCTTGCAAAATGTCTTCATTGCTCTTTCCTTCTTAAGCAAAAGTTAGTCTCCTGTTTTATCTGTTTCTTCTTTCTCATGCTTCTCTAGACATGGTGGAACTGGAGTATTTTTTTTCCTGTGCAGTGATGCGCTAAGACTGAAATCAGGCATTGCCTTGTCCCCACAGGTTACAGTGAGGATGGACGCAGTGAAGGAGCTGTGCACTGCTGAAACAACAGAGAAGGCTGTGCAGCTGCCACTGGTGGCTAAGGGGAACTCTGCAACACCAGCCTACTTCTCAGTTGTCCCTCTGACTGTGGGACAAATTCCAATTACTATTACTGCCTTCGACAAGGTTTCTGGGCATAGTGACAGCATTAGGAAGAATCTCAATGTTGTGGTAGGTGTAACTAGTTGAGGGCAGGCACTTCACAAACATGTGGAGCTTTCAAGGAGGGAGTGAAATTGTACAAAGATCAGTCTGGAAACAATCTCAGGAAACCTGGTGTGACTCTTAGGGAAGGTCCTGTGCAGGGCTGAGGGTTGGGCTTGATGATCCTTGTGGGTTCCTTCCAGCTCAGCATATTCAGTGAATTCTGTGTGAAAATTCTTTTTCCCTTACAAAGACAAGATTGAAGATGTCCATCTACCAATATTTTGTGAAGGAAATACTCTCTGCTAGTAGTAAAGTTAAACCCTGTTTTATTGCTTCTGGTTAATGAATCCTCAGTTTTAATGATTGCATGGGTAAGACAGGCAAAAAAAAAAAAAGATGCTGTATTGTTTATTTAATAGCTTAGTTCTCTTTCGAAATTAAAAAAGGAGGGAGCTTTCTAGAAAAGGTGACTTCTCAAGAGCACTCAAGTCACCCATTGAGTGCAAAATATGAATCCTTACACCACTAATGTCAGGGGATAACCAGGTACATAAGGATAAGCCATAGAATGCTGGGAACCTGCTGTTCTTACAGGCCATAACTTTTTTAGAGATAGACACGGTCTCAGAGTTCAGTGTTGCACCAAAACACTAAATGTAACTGTAAAAACAGCTTTAATAAAACTGAAACTGTAGGGAAAAGGATGTGTGGAAATCAGAAGGAAAAAAGTTTAAATCTTACCAAAAAGATGTATTCAGAACTTCATGGATTTCATACAGGAGAGACTTATAAATGTGCATCCCTCATTGAATTGACTTGCATGGTTCACAAAGCTGAGAATAAACTTTGAAGTTTAGTTTTTAGGGTTAGTTTTACTTAAGGGAATTTCATCCAGGGAAATATTTCAATAGTAACACAAAAAGTCAGTAGAGCTTATTAGTATTTCAATTGAGAGACTGAAATTCTGATTTGAAGCTTAAGTTTTATGTGGAGAGAAATCTCACTTCAAAATCACTTATTTATGCCACCTGCTGGTTTAGTGCCAGGATGGAGCTCATGGGTTTTGTGCAGCTTAAATTGACGTATGATACTAACAAAATTTTTGACTTTTTTCCCCTCAATTGTGCAGGCAGAAGGTGTTTTACAGAGAGAAGATGAGACTATTTGCATTAACAATGGCTGTAAGTTATACAGAAGACTTAGATACAGCTGAGGTTTGGGGTAGGAAGAGGGGTGAGTTATGGGTGCAGCCAAATACTTCTTAATGTGCAGATGTTGCTTTTGTTAACCAGAACTTGTCATAAATAAATTTATCCAGTACATAGCAAAAGACTCAGGAAAGAAAAATTGTCGAATTCAAAATATTTCAAATTGATTATATTAGTTTTGTGTTTTAAGGTAGCATTCCTCATATTACGTAGCCATCTATTGCACTTACTGATAGGTCCTAAACTTATTAAAACCAAGTTTTGTTTCAAGCCTAAAATATTGCTAAAGATTGAATATTAAATCATTTTTTTTTCCATTGAACTTCATTTAAAGTTTCTGGTGACATTTCTGTCATAATTGCTGTCAGTAGTGAAATGTTTAAGGAAAAGTCTCATCTGAAAATACACTGTGTGTTGTTTGTGTTTAAAAAGCCTGGATGTAAATCTCTATTTATTGTTTATTTACAGTAAAATCCCATACACTGGACCTGAACAGACCATCTGATATGGTTCCAGGTTCTGCTAGTCATGTGTTTATTAGTCTGAAAGGTAAATGTAATTTTTTGTCAACAACTTCTCCATAGGTGACAAGGGACAGGCCCCTTTGTGCTGCTCATTCCTGCATGTCAAATCTTCATTCCCTTCTAGTTTTAATGTTATGACTCAAATGGTCTGTCCTACATGACCAGGTCACAAAACAAAACAGCCCCAGGGTTCATCCAGTACCTTTTCCTCTTTCTAATTACTTCTTCTTACTTGTAATGGATATAATGGCTTGATGTGATTAATCTTCCTCACTGTGCTCAGACTAAAATTATGGGAAGGCCAGAGGTGAAGGGAAGAGTTCAGCTTCTCTAATAACCCCACACAGCATTTAGGTTTCTAAAATTCTGGTTTAGCTTTCAGAAATAAGAATGCCAGACTCTGATGTATAAATTCTGGAAATTTCCATTTTTCTAAAGAGAAGATGTACAATCATATATTCATTTAATCAAATAACTGTTTAACATACGTATATATACTCATGCAAAAATATTTTAGAAAGATTTATTAGCAAGTAATTTTATTAGTGATAAATACTTTTTTTCCTAGAAAATTCAAAATAATTCATCTGTGACACAAATGATATTGGCTTCCATTTCAAATCCCTTTTCTAAAGTACAAGGATGTTTCTCATTGTTGTACAAGGACGTACAAGAAAATTCAAACATCAATTATCAAATAATTCCACAGAGGGAAAAAACATGCACAAAATGTTTTGTTTGATAAATGCACAGTCTTTCTTTACCTCTGTGGGAGGGTCAGGTCTGGTTTGACAGGAATTTTCCAGACAAAACTCGATGCACCAGTTTTCCCCACTTTCCTTGCTTCCCTGCCTCCAGTAGCCTCAGGATGTTTTCTCTTTCATGCTCCTTCACTATCCCAGCCTCCTTTCTTCAGCTTTCCCAAGGCCTAGCACCTCATCCTTGCTCTTCTTCAGTTTAACAAAGTCTTAGGTAGCTAAAAACAGTGTTTAACAGTGAGGAGCATCTAGCCATGATGGAATGTCAACCTATAGTTAGCACTACCTTTTTTCGTATTATACCAGCCAGCTTTAAATACAATATGTACTATGGCTTGTGTTTTTTTTACAACAGGGAATACTATGGGTGAGTCTGTTGAAAATTGTCTTAGTCTCACTGGAGTTGAGAAACTTATTCAAGTGCCCACAGGCTGTGCAGAACAAACAATGGTGAAAATGGCCCCTGCAGTCTACGCCATTGAGTACTTGGATGCCAGTGAGCAGTGGGTGAACTTTAGCCCTGAAAGGAAGCAGGAAGCCATTAGTATGATTGAACAAGGTATGCAAAAAAACCAAGCAAACAAAAAATGCAAACTAAAACAAAAAACCCTCCACCAAACCACAAAACAAAGCAGAGTCCAAAGGATGGGATCTTTGTTATCCTTTTGCACCGCACACTGACTTGTTACTTGCTAACAGAGTGACCAATGTCACAGCCACAAAGAAATACCTCTGACAAACTGCAAACAAACATGAGAAACAGAATTTGTAAGGAGGACTTAGGAGACTATTTGCCAACATCTGACACTGGACAGTATCGACATTCACCATCCATCCTCTCTATCGTTGAATTTAGAAGTAGAAAGTAAAATCTGAGCTGATCAGTGTCAACTCTTTTTGGAGGAAATGGATAGCAAAGGCCAGTTGTTCATTTCCTCCTAATGTAGATGTTTGAAATGGATAAAGATGAATTATATCCTAAAAATACTTATTTCTCCCCATTGATCACAGACAGTGCTTAGGATGCACAGCTGGGATGTAAATATCTCTGTCTGTGGCTATCAACAGAAGTATCCCAAAAGAAATTCCCAGTGCTAGTCATGATAGTGACACTTTCCTTTCCACATTCCTGTACTCATCATTACATAAGTTAGAATGATTTCAGCAGCCTTGGACCAACCCAGGGAGGAAATTTCCCTAAGGACAGGACACCTTCAAGTCTGCTTCTTGAAGAGTCCACTCCAAGATGTGATCCAAAGGTGGTATTTAATGTACAGCAAAGCCAGGACCCACGGTATTCCAGCTCACAGATACTAACACAGAGCCTGAGAATTCTCAGTGTAGCAGCACACACAGGTGATCTTTCTAACTGTAGTGGTGTGCTTCTAGCACAAAGCAATATAACGTGCCTGTCTTCCTGATATTCAGACATGTGTCACACATTTCATTAGTGAAAAATAAGTATATAAATAGAGATTAAAAGCATGCTACTGTTGCTTCATGAAGGTCTTTACCTATTTATCTAACATGGCCTAAAGTGACATGAGGTCCTGCTCCTAAGTATTTGGTATTATCAGCATCATTTAATCCCTATATTCTGATTTCATATATTCTTATGGAAGTTCATTACTGTGGAAAATGTGTTGTGTGGGTGTTATACAGACTTTGTCATGATAATAGCAGTAAAGATCAGAGGCCACAGCTAATTATTTCTAAGGCTGTGTCTGACCCAATAGATGATGTTTTGTATACTGCTTGATTCAATGTGCCCATAAAGCCAACAGCTTGAAAAGTTGTCAATAAGGGTAAATAAGTTTCCCAAGATTCACTACTCAGAAAATGCTTTGTAACCACAGGTATCTGCAGTTTTCAGGTTATTTTCATGCCTCCATTAAGTCAAACAAGACAGAGGACCTTCTAAGCCTAGAGCTTTTTCTGTGTCAGTCTGCTGAACCAGTCACTTCCTCCTTAATGCACCAGTGAACACCTCCATGAACTCTTCCACCAGTCGAAAGAGAACATGTTCATGTCAATATAAGTGATGTAGGAAAATGCCCAATAAATATGGATATTCTCTGAACAATTATATGCTCTCCTATTCAACTAGGTTACACTAGACTACTTCAATTTCAGAAGGTAGATGGCTCGTATGGAACATTTAAAGAAACCCCCAGTAGCGTATGGTAGGTGTTTTCTTTTTCCCCCATGGTTTTGTTTTGGTTTGCTTTTGTTTGTTTTCTTTTTGTTTTGTTTCTTTATCTGATTGGGTTTTTCCAAGTGACTTCTATTACTTTTTGATGCATCAGAAGTTTTTTGGTTTTTTTCTGGTGGGGGGAGGGTGGATTTTCAAAATCTGGTGGGCATGGTGTTGCCCGTATACTTTTGTCATGAATAGTTGGTCACAAAAGTCTCTAAGCATGTTTGTTCCTTGATGAAGAAGATTAATTACTAACCTGCTGATTATTTCGTATTTGCCACAGAGTAGAAATACTTGTGTGGATGTTGAATAATAACTCACTAGGTTTCAGTGAGTGGACTGTATTGAATATAAGTCTGCGTACAAAATTAGTATGCTTATTTTCCTGTCTATATAGCCTTCTATAAATATATGTCAGCACAAGTTTTGAAAATTTTCTTTTGTGCAGGTTAACTGCCTTCATTGTTAAAGTACTCACAAGATGCAGAGAATACATTAGTGTCGAAGACAGTCACATACTCAGCTCGATATCCTACTTAGTTAATCAACAGCAGGCAGATGGTTCATTCCACGACCATCACCCAGTATTGGACAGGTCAATGCAGGTGGGTAATGGATATTTAGAAGAATCTGTTGCTCATTTAGGGCTACTGGGAATTGAAAGGAATATCGTGAGTTGTTGAGTAACAAGAAATGTGTCAAAAGAAAATAAATCTGCAATATAAAAAGTACAAAATCTGTAATGTAAAATTAATTTGTTGAAAGGTATTTTGTGTCTGAGATACATAGCTAGCACTTCACCACCTTTATCTTTTCACCCAGTCTTAGATAATTTTTGCAGCTACACATATAGAGCACTTAGAAAATTAATTCTGAGGTCTGTATGTTTGGTCAAATGTGACCCTGCTCAGAACAGTTCTAGTTAGATCAGATTGTACAGGGTCATATCCAGTTGAGTTTCAAGTACCTCCCAGTCTCTCTGGGTAACCTGTTTTAGTATGTCACCACTCCCATGGTGAGAAGAGAAAATATTAATACTTAAGCAGAATTTCCAGTTGAGTGTCTTAGTCTGCACATCCCCTATAATTGTCCAGAAACATGAAATTTTTATGCAGTTCGTGAACCTAGACTATGAAAATAATGTGCATCTTCCAAAACTAACTGAAAATGCAGTTACCTTTGTAGTGAGTATATATGAAAAAAGCATCTATTAATATTATTAATGACCTGTGTCAAATAACTAGTGAAGCATTTACCCTCAAAGTAACTTTTACAGTCGATGTAACACTGTTGGGGGAAAAAAAACAAACAGCTCAAGAACTGGCCGAAGGGTTTTGGTTTTTTCTGACCCATGTTCATGCTGAGATTGTTATCTTCTACTTTACATATAATTCAAGAGCTTTCAGGGGGAAAAAAGTTAATGAGGGCACACTGTATTTAATTTATCAAGAAGAGGGGTAAGGAATGATCTAGTATTGGTGTACAAACACCTTTATAGGAGAGAAGTTCTGTGTGCAAGTTAGTGTATGCAGAGTAGCAGAGAAATTTAAAAAAAATCACCCCGCTAATGCTTAGAAATTGAATCCATGAATAATTCAATGAGAAATTGTAGATTTTTAACTGTAAGTTAAATAATTAAATATTTCATTATCAGCGGAAGGACATGGTGGGTTCCTAATCTCTCACACTCTTTCATGCAAACTGCCTGCCAGAATAGAAGATATACTTTTGATGGACACATACTATTGAGAAAAATTAAAGGCTAAAGCTGCATGGGATGTGGTCAGATGGTTTGTCAAGATCCTTGACTTTATGAAAGGTGATTTTCTAAATTTAACCATAAACATATAATTGTACATTTAACTTTTCTTTTTAATGTTTTATCTTGCAGGGTGGCATTAAGTTAGCAGAAGAGGATTTGGCTATGACAGCCTTTGTAACTATAGCATTGCAACAGACCATCCGTGTCTACAAATTACCTGATGTGGTAGGAAGCTTGACTTTTTAAGTCTAAAGGCACAATTGCACTATTGCACAATGTTATATCCAACTTACTATGCCTTTAAGTACTACAAATGAGGAGTTTAAAATCTGTTAACATCTGTGGTGGATAGGAAAAAATGCTGTGACCTAATGTACAAGATACTTTGAGCTACATAGTCTATCATCAATGGCTTTAATCCCTAAGCAAAAATGATTAAAATAGTCTCAAAAATTGCTACAGTGAAGTGTTCTAATTTCTTAGTACTCTCACCAACACTAAGAGTTACTAGATCTCAGTGATCTTTTCAAATGGATCCATTCTGTTTTTACAGGTACAAGTGGTTAGAGGAGCAGTGGCTTACATGAAAAATCAACTTTCAAGAAGTACTGACTGCTATTCTACAGTCATCACTTCATATGCTCTGACACTTGCGCAGTCTGATAGTGAAGAAGACCAATTTGTGAAAGAAAAATTAAGGGACTGTTCTGTTTTTGATGCAGGTACTTGTAACCATTCTTAAAAGTTCCTTTAGAAAGCACTTTTCCTAATTGAAACACTTTGAGCACACTTGCATGAACAAAGCAGATTCGCATAAATGAGGAATGTTTCATTTTATATAGGCGTGAGTATATATATATGTGTAATAGCATTGATGTTTTAATATGTAATATGCATAATTAATATCACTATAAAGTGACACCATAATGAAGTGTGGATCATGATCTTCTCTGAGACTGAAATTGGGACAATATCACAGTAAATATTCATTTATATTTCCTGCTTCCCTTGGTGGGAAAAAACCAAAGTCCAAGCCAAATGAGAAAGAAGAAACTTCAGATGAGAAAATAGCTACGTACAGTAGTAGCCCAGACTGGGTTGCATATCAAGAGGTGAAGTGTCTCTTCCAGCCCACCTGCTTTCAAAGCCCCTTGCCAGTTTTGAGTGCTTTGTCACTGGATGTCACCTCCCCACATGTGCCTGTGGTGACTGCCGTGTTAGCTGGCTCTGTGGCTGCATTGTCATGCTATTAATTTCTCCCAATACCTTTGGTAAATTTCTCCCTATACATTATGGCCTAATAGCCATAGTTTTAAACATAGGAAATATGGTTCTCCTTAATCAAGGCTGGATATATGGGCATAATTAATACTATTACCTCTTGGGGACCACCAGACATAATGCTACCACTCTACAATGGGATCATTGGACTGTGATGGTTGGATAAGTTAAAATTGAACATTTTGGGTTTCCTTTTCCATTATTTTTGCTTCCCAGCTGATTTGTTGGTCTCAGAACAGCATCTGTGTCTTGTGGTCCCTCAGTGCTCTGACATGAAATATCTACTTGTGTAGAACAATACTGATTTTTGACAAAGGGGATTCAAGAGTGAGTTATTCTTGCAGCAAAGCAGCAACGCTACTGGGGAAATGGCAATGACGCAGTGTCGGTGGAAACCACGGCCTATGCACTGCTGCAGACATTGCTCCTGAAAGACGTGGAGTACACAAGGCCAATTGCTACATGGCTGACAGAAAGAAGGAACTACGGTGGAGGGTACTGCTCTACACAGGTGCCTGTCTACCACTTCTTGGGGAGGGAAGAAAACAGAAGCCTCATAAAGGCTTTTTCGTTTAGATTTGAAAGCATTACAACAGTTAATATTCAACTTCTTTGGTGTATGAAGTACTAAAGATCTGGGCTCATTAATAAACAATGAGCCCAAATAAAATGGTTAAAAGCCAGGAAAGAAGATTCTTTGTGGTCATGAAGCCTTATGATAATCTAAGGGCAGAACTCCAGTGATTTTACAACTTTAGTGCTAAAAGTACTAGGAAATAAAATTAATAGTCTGTGCAGGTAGGAACAGACAGATAAAAGAGAACTTCAAAGCAACAAAAAGCATAAAATTGCATAGTTCAAGGTGACTGATAATGCCATCCAACATGTTGTTGAGACAACCTGGCATAATTGTTAGGTTTTTTGCATTTCTTTCTCACCTAGGACACAGTGGTGGCCTTAGAAGCTCTGTCAGCATACAGCATACAGACACTGAACACTGCTTCCACTGACCTGACTGTCAACCTGGGAACACCTGGCAGACAAAATCACTACAGCATTATTCTGACTGATAGCGATGAAGAGTTTCAGAAGCAGATAGAGGTACACAACAATCTTTTCAAAAGTTTCAAGCTTTTTTTTTCCCCCTCAAATAGGAGAAACTGGATTATCTGGCCTAGGTTTTTTCATGTTAAGCAACCATTATATAATTGGCTTATAATACCACTAAATAATTTCATCTGTAAAACAACTGAATCTTTTTTGAAAAACAAACAAAATAACCAGGTGCTAAGCAGCACATTTTAGAGGTGCTTTCCTGCCTCTTCAAGGGCTTTGGTGATATGAATCTCCCCCAACAGTGAAGAGCAGCCAGGAGACCAAGTCTTGCTAGGGAATGAGGAAGAAGAGGACTATTCCAGCCTTCAGTATGCTGAGAACTGTGAAAATATCAAATCCAGGCTACAGAGGGAAGAATGAAGTTGGTAATATGCCTACGGGGCTGTAAAACAGCAGAGTAAGATGCACCAGCTCAGCACATTTAAAATCTTATGAGACTTGACGTCTCATAACTTCACAGCTAAAAGTTTTCCCCACCCAGGTTTGGAGGGATAAAGGCATAGAAGACTGTCAAAATGACAGAAAAACAATAGTTCAAATGCTGAGTCCAGACTAATTTTTTTTTCCCTTGGTTTGCAGTTTGAACTTGGGAGAAAACTTGAAGTATCTGTACACGGCAGAGGAAACGGGACAATGAGTGTAAGTTGCAAATTCAAAATCCACAGTCCAACTAGACTACTTTTAATCCCTTTTTGAAAATGGAGTGAAAAATTACTTGCCATGACATCAACCTTTGTGTTCCTACCTCCAAATTCCTAAATTTGTGGCCTAAATCCTGCCCTTATGGGCGGTCGATTTTTCTTGTCTTTAAGTTTATTACATCTATGAAATGTCAATGCTGAGAGAGGCAAGTGGAGTTTGAAAGACCTCTTTGTGGTTGGGAATGGAGAGTTATCTCAAAGGGGTCCCACACATGGGACCTGCTTATACCCATGACAGTCCTCTGTGAGACTGGACCTTCTCTCCGCACTTCCATGTCCCATCAACATTTGCTGAAGTCCTGGATGAGTAAATCCCCTGTCATTTATATGGTATTTTTGGTGGCTTGATGTTTGTGTGTTCATCTTAGATATTAAAGGTATACTGGTCTTCTGAGCTGAAGAACAATACCTGCAATGATTTGATTTTGACAGTGGAAATGGAAGGAAGCATTAAGTACTCTGGTGAGTGGAAAGGACAGTGGTTGTGTGTCAAAGGTGACACATTTGGCCAGCTGCTAATGATAATTTTATAGCTTTCCAACCTCAGAAAGTGGGGAAAAACAAATGAAACAAGAAAAGAGAGACGGTCCTGAGCTCTGCCCAGCTATTTTTCATTTTGCTCATTATTATTTTTAAATAGCATAATAACCATCTGAACGACTGTAGGTGTAACAGGTACTTAACAGTTACACAGGTACTATTAGAAACTCTCTCTGAAGAATGGGAGGTGAACTCCCTTCACAGAAGGGAAAGCCCAGCTTAGTTCCCTGGCTAACAAGGGACCTACAATGTGGCCTTAAAACTCTTTGAGACAGATCTGTCATAGGTTTTTCATACGAGCAATAATGTATTTTCCATCCCCTGAAGTATGTTTTCATCGTCATCTCTGTCTATGTCTGCCTTTTTTTTTTTTTCTTTCTCTTCAAATAGTTACTTCTTGGAGGGAGGGATTGTCCTTTACATATTTATGCACAGCCTGAACCCCATTCTTACCTAGATTGGTTTGTTATTCTTACTATAGTTATGCCTAAAATTCTAACTCTGAATGAGTTGGGAATAC
This sequence comes from Campylorhamphus procurvoides, assembly GCA_013396655.1. Lineage (NCBI taxonomy): Eukaryota > Metazoa > Chordata > Aves > Passeriformes > Dendrocolaptidae > Campylorhamphus > Campylorhamphus procurvoides. The sequence goes on along the minus strand of WBMV01008391.1, from coordinate 280,513 downwards.
TGAGGCAGTGTACAGCAAATTTTTATAGAACCCACAATGATGGCATGACTGCCAACTGATAGTTATTTTTACACCAAAAGAAGCCAAAATACCAGATCCTCAAGAAAATTTATGCATGGCTAATTGTGTCTCTCACCTCCAGAAGATGAATACTCTGCTGAAAACGATGATGAGGACTTGATTACCGCAGAAAACAGCACATTTGAGGCCCTGTCTGAAATAGAGTGGTTTGATATCCACAGCAGAAGAAGAAGAGATGTGATCACTCCCAGTAAAGCAGAATCTCTGCGGTACAAAGTCTGTGTCAGGTAGGTCTTTAAGATCAGCTCTTCATTTGTTTGCAATTCTTCTTGGTCACCTTCTTCATATCCACAAATTCAACATTCACCCTGGTGATTTTCTGTGAGCCTGCATACACTATGAGGCTGTGTCCTCTGCCCCATGGCAGCGGAAAATATTTCCACACAATGTATGAGGTTTACATGATTTGCACAGACTTCAAATGTCCACTGCAGATTCTGTCCCATGAGAGTCTGAGGACACTCTAAAGGGCCTGACAAGGGTAATCATTTGAAAGAAGTTTTTTATTAAATAAATACAACTGGAATACAGTAGTAACACATTTACAGAAATTCATTGCTTTCTGGAAAGATGTTGTTACTTCCTTCATGATCACATTCAGGCCTTATCAAAAATAAATAAATAATTTGAAAAGATGTCTACTACTATCTGAGAGAGCAGAGGAGGCAGATGGAATATCCTGCTGTGACAATCTAGAAGCTGGCAAGGGCAGAGGTAGTAAGAAAGCAATCCTCCCATGCAAAATGACACTGAAAACACCTGGTTTTGCTGTTGTTAACAGTCTGGCATGGGTCTTGGAAGCACCAAGTGATGGCTGTTCTGGATCCCCCTTCTAGAGAGGTGCAGGGTGGCAGAAGAAGATTTTACTCCCCAGTAGAATTTTGTTTTTCCGCTGACTTTTGGCAAAGACTTGAAGACAGTGCTTTTGTCCCCTCTACCAAGACAGTGGCATGAACAATGGCAGGGGAGGACTGAAGTTACTGTAATTTCCATGTTTTACCCCCCTCCCCCCCTTTAAACATATATTCAGTGAATTATGTACTGGCCAAAGCATCATTTTCCCCATTAATTGCTATGTAACCTTTATCGACTACCAGACCCACTGCTCCACAACACACTGCTGAGTGTTAGGCTGAGGTTTAAACAATAATGAAGCTTCCTTTGTTGTAGTTAAGACATGGGAATAAAATTGAAGGCAGAAACTACATCACCATTCTTCTTCTTTACTCCCTGGTACATCCCTTATGGGAAAAGCTGGGTGCTAAAATAAAAATTTCTGAAGTACCACTAAGTGTAGGTAGGATATCTAATGTCAAGGCACAGTGCAGAACAACTTCATTTTCCAGCAATGACAGAACTATGTGATTTCTGAGAAGGTGAAAGCAGAAAGATTGTCAGTCCTATATATAAATGGTGGATAGTTATAGCAGTGAGGATTTTTGCCTTTGCCAGCAAAGATGATAAAAATTTGACTTAGGAAATAAGTTTATTCAAATTCTTCATGGACTATCTCCACTCTCTAGGTAACAGTGAACATACTTTGTCAGTGTTGTTTACCTCCCTGTCTTCAACAGTGCTTTTAAAGTGGGATGAAATGTCCTATGTAGGTGATTGTTTCTACCTGTCAGCTATAAAGAAAGCCTATATGAAAAACTCATGCAAGACACCTGGGTTTTGGAGCATCACTTAACTAGTTTAGATGACTCATTTTGCCTCATGGTTCCTAATGAAGTAGGCAGCTAATTTTCAAATTCACTTAAGAAAGTTAAGTGCAGCAGAATGTTTTGTTTCATGATTAGCAAGGCTGAAGAGCCAACTCTTCAAAGCAATCTGGCTGTTCAGTGCAGATGTTCACTGCTGACCATCTCCCTTGTAAAGGGCCACAGGTTCCAAGGCACCAAAGATGTCCCTGGTTGATCTCACCCTGCTGAGTGGCTTGGAGCCTGACATGAAGGATCTTGAACAGGTTAGAAACACACTTTTCTGTGCAATCTTTTATAGCCCATTTAAAAAATTTGTCTTTCAAAATCTTTCCAAAGTCCATAGAATAAATAAGGGAAAACAGATTTTTGATAGGTAGATTTTCGTTATTCTTGTTCTGATAAAATATTTGCTGAATATATACAACAAATGCAAAGCTTGTGGTGAACAGAGTCCAGCCTTCTTAGTCCCTTGTAACAGATATTAGGGCAAGGCTCAGCAGGGCACTTAAATATGTGCCTGTCCTTAACATATATTGCTGTCCCCACTGGCACTGTTGTCCTACACTGTGCCAGGACAGAGCACCCTGTGCTTGCAGGAAGAAAGACAAGTACATCTTTTAGAGGTGGTTGATGTCAGGGCACAGTGACAAGGAGATGGGGAAACACAGTCCTCTGAAAATGTGAAGGTTTTGGGTTCTGGAGCCTGCTCAGCTGAGGGGCGTTTGCCCACTTCCATGCTCTAAGGGACTGTCTTCTTTAGGAAGGAAGAAAGATGACAGAATGAAGCAAACAGTTGAACAAAACAAGCCAGCGTATAGGGAGTGGTAGCAAGGGTATTCCTGTTCTCCCAGGGTTTTGTTCTGATTTGTTTGTTTCTTCGATTTCCTTCAGTTGGTGACTGCTTCAGACCAGTACATTCAGCACTATGAGTACAAGGAAGGAAGGGTTTTGCTTTATTTTGGTGAGGTAAGCAAACCCAATTATTTTCTAATACCTGACATTTCAGATAACATATAGAATTGTGGGGGTTATAAGGTAATGATTATATTTTTCAAGCTCCATTACCTTTCTGTAATTTTTGTCATATATTATTGAATGGCTTAGTTGAAAGAACAGAGGGTGGAAAGAAGAGAAACACACACCTTCATCTTCACCTTTACATACACCTTTATCTTCCACCGTTTTATGTTCCAGGATATGTAGTCCATATTTGAGATTTGACCATTGACCCAAATAAATGTCTGCCTCTCCTTCATCTAGGGATGCTTTTTGTCCATGACTACATGACTACATGATTAACAAAAATGTTAACCAGTGGTCCTGTAGATTACACGTGGACATCTCGTATGTCAAAATCCTTATAGTGATAAACAAATGTAAACATCAACACTCACAGTTTCTGTGTATATTTCCCAGTATATTGGGTAATGACTCCATGTACACCCACTTGAATTGCTTCACCTCCACACACAGGGCAGTGATTTTTCTTCTTTTTTTGTTTATAAAGATAAGATAATAGACAAATGAAAAAATGTGAATGCCATTATTGCTATGACTATCCTAGATGATTTTTTCATTTAACATATGTCAAAATCTGTCCCTGACTTTAGCAGTTCACCGAATAAAGTGTATATACTGGTGGCCACTGGCACAGGGGAACATATTTAACACCCATTACTCCTGTAAGGTGACTTTAAGCAAAAGCTAAAAAGTAAACCCCAAAGCAGCAATGATGTGAGTCCAGATCAGACAGCTGCAGGCAGAGAAGACCTGCATACATCTTACAAAACTGTTTTTATCTGTCTTAGTTCATGCACAAAATCTCCCAGTAAAATTATGGAAGGAAAAGCCATATTCAAGTTGATGGTATAGATATCAGTATTAACTCACCTATGCCATCAGAAACAAGTGTTCAACAACTAGCACAGGCACAAATGAATAACGAATTGACTGAGGAGAGACAATTAGTTTTCTCATCAAAACTATTGTTCCTTTTTCCTCCAGCTCACAAGAGGACCAGACCCAGACTGTATATCATTTGGGGCAAAGCAAATCAATCCCATGGGCTTGGTTCAGCCAGCAAATGCCATCCTTTATGATTTTTACAATCCTGGTAAGGGCACAGAAAAGTGATATATAACTGGTTGAAGTTGAGACCCTCAAAAAATGCCTTCTGTCTATAGAAAGGTTTCATGTAATGCATGAAACCACGTGATTTTGTTAAGTGATAAAATAACCTGTTTTGCATGGTGTCTTCTACACCCATTACTTCAGATTATCTAAATAGAGATCTTCTAAAGAAGGATTCAGTATTGCAAATGGACGGAAAATAAGAACTTTTACACTCAGAGATTTTTAAATCAGGTTTCCTAAGTTCCTGTTTCTCATGGTGGTTTTAAGCTTATGTGTCACTCACATTTTGTTTTCAATTATGCTGCCTTTGTATGCATCTAAGATAGGCAACCTTAGAGGTTTGATTTATGTGCTGTGCTTGCTGGGGAAGTCACTCTTCTTTCCCATTCAAAGAAGATTAAATGCAAATAATCCCCATTTGCCAGAGTTATACAAACAATATTTGAAAATTAGGTGAAATCTCTACTTTGCCTAAACTGAGAGGTCCAAGACAGTTTACACTGGGTTTAAACCATGAATTACTGGTGATCCTCTTTTATTCTTCTGAAATTGTGGAGTGCTCACTGTAGTTCTATGGTCGAAGATGTTTATAAGATGGATGCTTTTCACAGGGAACAAAAAAAAAAAAACGCGGGAGTGGGACTAAAAAGTACAACAAAAAAAAAATAAAAAGCCCAAAAAAGATTTAACCAAATTAAACAAAAAACCCCACAAAATGTTGCCCAGCTGAAAGGCAAGGTGATCTCTTCTACTCTAGGTACCTAAGCTATAGGTCTTTGTGGACTGCTGATGTGCTCTGACTTCTCTGGACCAGGGAAAAAAGCTGGGCTGCAAATGTAGATTCTACTGTATAGGCTTTTCCACCTGAGCCCTCTGAGACAAGCTGTTTTGTTTCTTCTCCACAGACAGAAAATGCAGTGTATTCTACAGTGCTCCCAAGCACAGTGCCATGCTTTCAAAGGTGTGCCATGCCAATGTTTGCCAGTGTGCAGAAGGTAAGGAATAACTAACCATAGGCTGGTCTAAAAGAAGATAGTTACTTCTAGGAGCCTTTAACATGGGGCCCAGAAAGGACTATTACAATTATCCTAATGCATAATACAGGACACGATGCATCCTCTAATATGTTTGGTATCAAATTGAAATTGATATTTTGGTAGCTGAATGCAATATACATGTGTGTGTGAACGCATATGTAAAATCCCTCTACCACACCTCTAAGAAAGTTGTTCTCCCATTTTATGCTCTGTTATACTGTTGTGTGAATGTGCATGTATAAACTATATCTACATATCCATGTCTACAGAGACAGAAATATCACTTATTTTCTTCACTCCAGGTCCCTGCCCAAGACAAAGATCAACTTTCAATAAAGCTGTAACAGAAACCACACGCCTTAGATTTGTCTGCTATCAACCTACTGCAGATTATGGTGAGGCATGACAGGCAACTGTCAATTTAGTCTAAACATAGCTCTTTTTAATAGGGATAGATTTGTAGTTTTATATGCCCAGACCTCTCCTGAATTGAGTAGGGTTTCTCTATGTGGCCTAGAGGCTGAGGAGATGAAATGAAGGCATGTGCTATTGTAGCCATCAGGGATGTGAAATGGAAAGTAAGGGCCTTGGAAAGATGCAGCGGGATGCTGGGGGAAGAAAGGATGGACAACATTATGTTACACGGTTTGGGAAAAAACATGGTGTGAGCACCACCTTCCCCTACATCCCTCATGTTACAGGATGTAGATAAAGAGTAGGCTTCAGCTACCATAGCTCAGCAGCAACTTCTGAAGAACTAGAAGAACATTTTCTGCTTTGTTAATTTGCCTTTCTGACCTCTTCTTTGGAAAATTGGAAGAAAAACTTACTGAAGGAAGACTGGTTGAGCTTTGGTAAGTTAGATACTAACAGTAGGACAGGAAAAAGAGTGAAAAGCTAATCATAGAGGAGCTTCCTTGAAAAAATACAGAAAAAGAATACAGATCTAGAAGGTCTTGATTAATACCTGAGTTTCTAAAAGCATAATAAATATACAGGATTACTAACCTTGTTGTCTTTCATACTCCCATGATTTTTGAATAGATGGTACAGTGGCCTCTGCACAGACACTTGGTAAAAGCATATCTATTTTTCAGTCTTTGGATGCAATTTCATGTTTCTGTCTGATGTCTGTTGCAGTGTACGAGGTGGAGATCCTCAACAGTACAAAGAAGAATGTTTTTGATTACTATGAGGCCAAAATCCACAGAATCCTTAAAGCCAGTAAGTGTCAAAATGTTTGACTCCTTTCCTTCACCTGTAAGAAAACTAGGTTGATTAAATTTTAGCCAGTATGAGCCATGCAGATACCTTCTTTTGCTGCATCAAGTAGGGTCAGATACACTTCTACATTAGGCTCTCAGGAAGACTGATTTATTGCAAGGTTCATTTGGTGTAGCTGCCTCATTGTTCAATTAAGCTCAGGGGTAGTTTTTTGGTTCACATTGTGCAACCCCAGAGCACGTGAGCTTTTATACTTTCAGATGAAACTAAACCAGAAGAGACACTTCAGCTGCATGGAGTCTGTGGCTCCAAACTGGAGCTACTTTTAAGATAAACCCTGCAAAAAACGTACATTGTGTGGATATTAGGTCTCCTGCATTCACTTTAAAGACTGATGATAGATCTAGTGTAGACATATCCACTGACTCCTGTTCTGATACTAGATGAAGATTTGAAGTGCCTATTAATTGAGTAATAGGCAACTAAGCAATTGCAACCCTTGCAGAACCAGCTGAGTTGTCCACAATGACTTGCTTGAAGTCAGTGAAGCCAGGAGAGCTTCTAGAATTTCAATTTAATAACTGTGATAACAAAGAAACCTTCCTATTTCTTTAAGTGCAGTGTAAAGATTTGCACAGCTCTTAGACAATGTCCTTTTGAAGGCTTGCCATCCCAGCTGCCCCCACGTGAACTTAATCAGGAACATCAGTGTACAGTGATACTCGTCAAAGTAATTTCTGGGGAAGTTCTCATATGACATCTCAGACTTCAGCCACTGTGGTATCATGCAGTTGCCAGTTTTGAGTCTGGCAGCCAGAGACTGCCTTTAAAAAACGACTTCAAAGGTTTTGAATTCTTCCCTGTCTGAAACTGAATAATTAACTCATTCCATTAGGAGACTGGCAATGCCATGCAGTACTTTATGGCACACAACTTGTGATTTGTTCCCAATGTTCAGCTCCTGTCAGAAAATCAGGTCCACTCTTTATGAGTCCAGAGAGAGCATCTGACATACACAGGCTTTCCCAATGATAATGTACTCCATGATCAAAATATTGGCTATGGGAGGTTCTGGTATCCTGATGGAAAGTTTCATTAATCTCTTCAGAATACCTACAGGATTTAAAGGATTTAGAGCTCTGGGTCCCAATGCATTTGTACTCACAACTTTCAAGCAAGCAGTGGAAAAATTTTGTTTCTTGGTAGCTGAGAGAAACAAACTTTGAATGTGAATATGAAGGGAAAAGATGTCTTCTCCCATTTCCACATACTTTTAAATCCCCTTTGGTTTCTGCTGTCTGATGCAGCTTCTGAGCATTAGTAGGCTTTCAGCAATCTTGGGATAGGCTGACAGGAGGCACAAAGCCACGTTGATAAAGAAAAAGCAAGGTGTTGTACCCAAATCAGCTTGTGATTGAACTAGAGTTGTTATTTTTTGCATTCTCTGTGGCTCTTTTGAGTGAGTTTGGCTTCTGTTGCCATCACTAAGGATAGGTGAAAATTAGTAGGGTAAAATCTCATTATCTGGAATGCTGTAATTATTCCAGTATCAATCCTTGAAAGAAAGCATTGGTTCAGAAGACAGACAGAAACACTTATTTGTGCTTGTGAGTCAGCAAAAGAGACTTTTGCATATGTGTTGGTTTTGGATTACTTTGATTAATAATAGAATTACTGCATGTGCTTTGGATGTGCTTAAAGCTAAATTAGCTATCCATGTCAAATTCTCTGAAATCTTATTAATGTTTTTATTCTGCTTTTATTTTGAATACTAGATCTGCAATACTTGTAATGTGATACTTTGGAGAGCAGAAGCTGCATACATTTCCCTTAACTGATAGAAGACTGTAATGCACTCCCCATAATTTAAGCTCATTCAATGTTGATTTTGACACCAGAGTTGTGGAGGACATTTCAAATTATAGTTTGAAAGATAGTAAGCAATTAGAATATTGCTGTTATTTGCTTTTTTTTTTTTTCAAATGGATTTGGAAAACTTTTGTTCAAGTTAAACAACACAGCATCCTCATCAACTGAGGCTGTTCTGATGAGCAAGCATCTTTCCAGCTCTTATCTGCCTTGGATGCTCACTTCTGTGGTGGGCAATGCAGTTCTGAATGAATAATCTTCTGGGCCAGAATCCAGACCAGAAGCTTCTATGATATTTTAACATGGAGAACATCAGGAACATGTCCTATGTATTGGATTTAGAGGAAATATTGTAAAGGCTACATCAGTGAAGTTCAAGTCAGATGTACTAAGGGGAGGAAGATTTTAGTGCTGCCTGAAGTATTGTTGATCCACAAGATATTTGAACTTAGTATGCTAGCTTTTAAGACCACTCTGAGCCTGAGAAATCTGAAATAGAAGACAGCATGTTCTCTATTTTCCTTGGCTTTTCTTTCAGTTTCTGAGATCTAAACAAACTCCATAAGGTCTGAAAGGTCCTAAGGTCTATAGAAAACAGCTCCTTCAATAACTACTGCAGAGGCCAAGACAATCAGTCAAGGCAAATGTGCCTTGCTTTTTGTCAAGTAATGCTAAGGGAAATGTATCCTACCGTACCATGTATCCCCACGTCAAACTACAATTTTCAAGTGAAATATCACTTTGTCTTAGCAGTGGGGCAAATGATCTGAAGGGATTGTGTCCTGTGGGCTACAGTTCTACTTCACTCGGAAAATTCATGGAATTTTCTCTTCTTGTCCCCCAGCTGATGATGAGAGCATCCAAGTGGGTGCCCACCGACAGTTCCTAACACGCTCCATATGCAAGTTAAACATGGTCCCTGGCAAACGATACCTCCTGATGGGGAAGGATGGGGAAACAGTTGATTGCAATAACAAGTAAGTGTAATCGTTTCTGAGCAGCAGTGGCTGATATCATGGACCATTAATCCACAGGATACTCTAATTTATAAGAATACCTCCAGAGAGCAAAGGCAGGACCAAATTTCTCAGACTGTTTCTGCTGGATTTACTAAAATACAAAGAGTTCTTGCCCCATAGGCAAAGGGTAGTTGTGGGGAACAGCTGAGCCACCTAAATATATCAGCTCATGTATCTGTGCAGAGCCTGGTTCCCAGACTTCTCAGAATCAAATTTGGCCCTGACTCTATTGGGTTAAAAACTCACAGCTAGAAAAGGAAACTGAGGAAAGCTACACGGTCCATCTACTGCAGATGCCTTAAACAGCTCCTGTGTTTGCAAAAGAAAACAGTGGGACCGTGACTAAGAGCAGTTCCCAAAGTTTCTCTTATATCATGCATATAAATAGTATATTCTTCTCGTTTCTCATTGTCACACTTTAATGAAAAAAATGAATTTATCTGAGCAGGAATTTAGTATGACAAAATCAAATATTCAGGGAGGAAGACATCTTAAACATTTCCCTTCACAGAAGTGGAGAAAGGTAGTGCCTCTGAAAGTTTGCAGGGGGGAAACCATCAAATTGTGAGTGCCACTTCCTAAAACCTTAAAAAGTCCCATCCCCATCTCTATATGACACCAGAGTGCCTAAGTCAGGGACCTGGTTCAACAGAAGTCTGCTAAAGACTGGGATCTCCTGGAGGAGGTGTTGCCTCCAAAGTCTTCTCCAGTCTATTTGTAAAATGCTCAAAGTTACATGGCTTCTCAGCACAGATTCGGAAACATTTTGGCATATTCTGTTGAAATTGAACTCACTCTCACTGTGTCCCACTGATGTGCACTGGGGTCCTTTGTGCCACTCTGAAAAAGTCTAATAGAAACTTTAGCCCAAGCTTATCCGACACACCCAAGACACAAGTACAACCAGGTTTGTCCCAGCTTGGCACTGACACTGTCCAAACTTTACTCAAAGCTCAGTTAACCTGCTGGTGAAACTAACTTTCAGGCAAGTTTCTTGGCTAGCATAACTCCTGATCTCAGATGTGCCTCAGTGGAGGGATGCAGCATCTCAGGGATTACGCTTTCCCATTGCTCCCTGTCAGCAATAATGACTCACCTTCTTTGCCTGTCCCATTTTCACTCAGGATGCAGTACTTCCTTGATGCACAAGCCTGGGTAGAGAAAATTCCAGACACCAGTGAGTGCCGCAGCACCCTGCGTCGGCAAAGCTGTGCTCACCTGCAGGACTTCCTGAACACGTCTGACAGCCTGTGCCTTCTCTAAATGATCGCTCTGATCCCCACATTCTATCTGTGTGACTGTAGCTCACCTCCTTCCCAAATTTTTCTTGCAAAGCCTATGCATCCCAGTGACACCTGTAACATTGCAGGGCTGCTTCTGTGGCTGTTTTGCTCTTGGGGTTATCTCTTGTAGATGTGTGTGTGTGAGTAATACAACAAAATTGCAGTTACTCTACATGTTACTGCGTTTATTTTACCTAACACTGACAACGAGAGAGCAGGAATTTGTCTCCCTGGTCCATTATACAACAGTGCAATTACCCTGTAGAGGGCCAAATGGAAAAACATTGTGCTTACAGAGCTGATTATTTCCTGCAGTACTGTGAAAAAGAAGCCAAGAAATTTCAATGGGTCAGAAAGAAGACTGGCCTTTCCTGGGCTTACCAAGTACAGTCTGTGTTACACTGGTGCTGAAAGAGAAGATATACTGTCACTCATGCTTCAACCCACCAGATAGCTTCTGGGTTTAATTGTGCATCCTGATGTGGTGGAACAAATGACCCCACTTGTAGCACAGCAGGATTCCCATATACATGCCTGAAGCTGGAAGGATAGCTGGCCCACATCAGGGACAGCTAACTGCATTGGATATGTCCTATGGCTGACCTGGGAAACCTGCACAGGCTAGTTAGGGCTGGCAGCTCACTGAGGGCACAGAATTGCTTTTAATTGCATGCTGTAGTCATGTCTTTCAAGTTGTTTTGTTGTTTTTTTTTTTAAATTTAATTAATTTGCATTACTTTAAAAAACCCACAAAACAAAAAAAGAAACACAACCTGATGAAATCTGAGGTTGCATTTTCCTAAAGCATTGCTGCTTCTGGGGCTTTGCAAACAGCTCTGCAGTGGAGGAGCGGTATTTGACAGGGAAAGGTGGAGTTTTCACTGCTGCAGTTGCATGTATGTTTTATATATATGAACATATATATATGTATGTATATATAGGCTTCCCTAAATATCAGCCTAAGCTGCCAAAGAAAAATTATCCCAAAACTCAAAACTTCTCTTTTCTTAGGACAAGAAAAAGTCTGTAGAAACTGTTTTGATCAGACTGATAAGGAGATGACTTGCAAATACAGGTTTTACAACTTTGGTTTGCCAGAAAAATGCCATTTGGAAGTCATACCTGAAGCAGAGAAAAGCTGCAACAAAGAGCTGGTTTTGCTCAGTAAGTCACTATCCTCAGAGGCTCATACTGCTGTCTATCTACCACATTGCCAGCTGCTACTGAGCACAAACAATTTGCCACCTGGACCACTAGTGCTACACTGTAGTAAAAGGGCCTATATCAATGATGTGATGATTAGTGGGTCCATGCTGATGGGGTTAATTTGGAGTCCAATGACCCCACTGATAGTAGGAGCAGCAGTGAGCCTTGCATGGACAAAACCTTACACGGCAGCAGCACCTACCAGAACAGCTCCACCATGAGAGCTTTCAGATTCACAGCAGACACCTCGTTGCTGAACTCAAATATCAGCACTGTCTTCTTTTAGGTTGCCAGGATTTGCATGGATGGAGGGTGGGAAGGTTTCTAAGAAAACCTGCATCACTGCTTCATGGTATCTGCAAAGATAAGAAACCTACCAAAGACATAAGACAGCCACTTAAATAACAGAGTACCTCGAGGTTTGCCCCAGCTTTCACGTTTAGGAAATATCACTGTAATATCTGGTCATATATTCTCTTTCTTTTATTACAGAGCTCGTATAAATGTCAATGATATGGCAAAATACAGCTGAGGTCCATAAAGCATATACTAATTTCTACTCATATAAGATAAAGAATAGGTTGCTCCACTAACATACCAATTATCCAGTAATTCTGCTATTATTTATGAAAGAATACTTCTAAGGTTAAGAGACAAATCCTTCTTTTCCACTCCCCAGGACCTGAGTTAAATGCCAGTGTCTGACCCTTCTGCTGTATGAAGTACATCAACAACTCAGAGGTTCCTGCTTAGCAGATAAACACCAAATAATTGCCACACTCAAGACTGTAAAGTGTGGCAAAAGCATCATTAAAATTCTATATTAGGTTTAGCATGCATTTTACATATTTTCTTCCGTTTTACTTGAAGCTGAAACTATTCAGCATCTGAACTTTGCAAATGCAGACTCATAATATGGGAGCTATGTATGATTATTAAACTAATTTTACTCTTATTTTTGGGACAGAGGACCCAAGCATGCTTCTACTTTAATTCTGGCAATGTGAAACTCCTTACTTGCTGCGAAAACCTTTAAATATCTCAGACAAAGTTGCAACCATAGAACAATCTCTATGCCCCTTTACTTTTCTGCCCCAAATTCCCAAACATGTTCATAGGGAGAGGGAAGACAATGGTGGAATTATTCTTTGCTGCCAAGGTTGTTAATATTTGCAGGTAGCGCAGCTGAAGACCTGCCGGAGACTCAACCAACACCATGGAGGCCTGCTTGAGAGCTCTAGAAGCATTCATTTCTCCTTCTGCTGCCACAACCTGCAAAGGAAGAGAAATGGAAATGGCATGGTGACATGCCCATAGTGGGGAAAACCACCTTTACAATGAGGAGAAAACAAACAAGCACTTGGATGCCTGGAACATGAGGACAAGAGGAAATGGCCTTAAGTTGCCCCCGGGGAGGTTTAGATTGGATATTAGGAAAAGTTAGGTTGTCAAGCACTGGAACAGGATGTCCAGGGAACTGATGGGGTCATCCACCCAGAAAAGATTTAATGGACACACAGATGTGGTGCTAAGGGATGTGGTTTAGTGGCAGACTTGGCAGTGGTGGGTTAATGGTTGGACTCGATGATCATAGGGGTCTTTTCCAACCCCAGTGATTCTGTGGTTCTGTGACAGGGAAATGAGAGCTCAGGGGTAGACACTGTTCTGCGTCTCACCTTAGCTCTTGTCTCTCGAGCAGCCTCTGCTTCAGCTGCCATTGCCCTCTGCATGGCCACAGGAATCCTGACATCTTTGATCTCCACACGGGCCACTCTGACTCCCCACTGCTCCGTGGCCCTGTCGAGCATTGCCTTAGGGACAAACACACAACACACCATGAAGAGCACAGTGATAAAGCCACACAATGTACTCTGACACTTGCACAGAAGGACAGGCAGCATGCAAACTTGGACAGCAGAAATACAGACCCTCTAGGGGCATAAGCATTCAACATGGTGTGCACACGTTGAGTACTACAGCCTTATGAAACACTTGCTGAGCAACACCAGTGTCACCTCTGCGGCTTCTCCACTGCCTCCTAAATGATGATCCCCATCCTTTCTTCAGCTGAGCACTTACCCAACTTCTCCCTTTTACAAAGAAACACTACAGCAACTTCCTTAAACAGCACAACACTGTAAAAGCATGTAAAAGTACACTATGGATCAAAGACACAACAAAGCCCTGCAGCACTGAGACACTCATCTGTGCTCTGGCTTCTGGGCACTCCTGCCAATTCACACCACCATCATGACCCTGGCTCTGCCCATGGCTGCTGTCTTGGCTGGAGAGGAGTAGAGTCTCTCTTTGATTTGACTATGCTTTGTCTCTGACTGAAAGTAGTAAATCAGGTGTTGGATTTCTTCTCTGCTCCCTCCTTGACTGCCAAATAAGAAAAGAAACCAGATGGCATTTTAAAGCATTAAACAGCTTTGTTCTGTACTCTTAGTTGTAAAGACAGAAGATACAAGCCATGCCTCAATCAAGGGTCAGCTCAAGACAGAGCTTCCCACACCCAGCAAACCTTTCTCCATTCTTGCAGTGGCCTCTGTGCAAAGACTAAACCCATTTATTTAGGTCACTGGATAATTTCAGAATCTTAATTGCTTTTTGCTAGGAGATAACTCTGCTACAAGAACCTAGGGAAATACCTTTAGAATAACTCTTTCTAACTAACTTTCTAACTCTTTTCTCATCCAAGCAATGAGATGTATAATTGAAAAATCCATAAAGGGAGATATTTCTTTAATTGTTGAAGAAAGAAAGAGATAAAATTGCTAATTTGCAACTCCCCAGAAAACATCTCCCTTGTCAGTGCTTGTCAGTGAATTTTGAGAGGCAGATTTACCTGGATACTGCATGCAATCTCTTCACGACCTGCCAGCAGCTGAGCCAAGCTCTGTGTACCCAGAATGTTTCTCAGGGTTGTCTGTGCCAAAAGCAAGGTTGCTGAGTGGACATCACTGACGTTAGCAACAGCGCTGATGGCACTGTGGATCCTGTAGTGCACCACCCCATCGACTTGCACAGTAACAGCATCTTTTGTGAGAATCTGCATATGAGAAATGTAAAGAACTAGAGAAGGACCCAATAACACATCCTTTGTCTAGAAACAGGAATTATTTTTTTTTACCTCTTAGTGAGCAAAAGGCCCTGATAATTCAAAGAAACTAAGAATTTCTTTTGATTTCCTTGTCATTCCCTCAAGAGAATAATTCAAGACAGCTCTCCAGCACCACCGAGGTATAAACTGGGGAGAAATGTTGTACACAGCCTTTAAGCTACTGTTTCAATAGTAAGGGAATCTCATAACTTGAATTAATTTCTTCTGCAATAATAGATGATGGTTATCCCCTTCCCTTCCTGTAGAAGGGATCATTAATGATTTTATACATTACATGCAGCTTGGAAGATCTGTGCTATTTCCTTTAAACAATGTATTTGTAAGAAACACCAGCAAATTAAAACAAAAATGAAAAGTGAAAGGAATTGTGAGAAGAAACTGAAAAAAAATATTTAAGCATTCATAGAAAAGCTGTGTCTTTTGCCAGACAAGTCCCCTGTGCCTCAGCAGAGCACTGATGATGCTCCACTACCTCTTCTCCCCGCAGCATCTTTTGCCTGCAAGTAAATGCTTCACAGAAGCCCTGCCACTCACTGCGGGAGCCTTGACAAGACCTGCTAAGCCTTGTACAGCACAAGTACTGCAACCATCTTCTTTCCAGCCTCATGCTTTGGCGGAGCAATATTTCATTTCAACCCATGCATCCCTGCAACCTGTGCTCTGAGAAAAGGCTCTTTGTGCTTATGGAAAGATAATAGTCCCAGAAACAGTGGGAAACAATCATTGGTGTAAAAGGGGTGCTGGAGTTGTCTCCCCTCTTCTCTTTGTATAAGGGGGCAGCAGTGCCAACTCCACAAGCAGAAGCATTGCCCTGCCATAGGGCTGGGGTCACAAAGAGCTAAAATTTGATCAGGACAGGTTTGCTCACCAACCGATTCATCAGATTGAATTCTTTAGTCAATGTTTGTCAATAAAATGCCTAACGATACACCCCTCCATTCTTGCTTAGATATGAGTTTTGTGGATGTTGTCTGCTAATTCCTGTTAATTTAAGATTTGTTACCCATATGTAATTTGGCTTTTCAGAAATACATAGAAGGCTCTTTTGAAGGGTGAGCTCCATGTCAGATCCAATTCTATTAGGACATTCATTTTACAATTGGTAATTTTGTAGTCACTCCTCTCTTGTTGTCTCCCATGCGCACTTGTACCTGCTCTCCCTTTTCTTTTATCTCACAGTCCTGAACATCAGCTTGACCTGCAATGGTGCACTCTCAAATTTTCATAAGCTGAATCATAGATCAGTTTGGGTTGAAAGGGACCTTAAAGAACAACTAGTTCCAACCCTGCTGCCATGGCCAGGGACAGCTTCCACTAGACCAAATTTCTCCAAGTCCTGTCCAACGTGGCCTTGAACACTTCCACAGATGATGCATCCACAACTCCTTCGGGCAAGAAGGAATTTTGGAAGCAGTTTGAAAGTCAAGGTACAGCAAAGAAGCTAGTTTTTTATGATACCTCAGAGCTGCAAGATAATAAAACGTGCATTTTTATTATTTTTAGTCATGCCATCAGCTGCATCTTTTGTTTCTGTCTTAGATGGCTCCTAGAGAATAGTTACCTCTTGTGGTGGAATCTTACAGGTAACCATTCTAAGATCAACCTTGATAAATGTATCTGTACATGGAAGTATGAGGATCATACCTGAAAAATAAAAATAATTAGATGAAACACCTCTGAAATTTAAGTCTAGAACCAGGTATGCTGTACAAAACAAACAGATGGAAATACCTACATAATAGGGAATGAGCCCACCTTATTACTACAAATGTCCTTTCTGCTACAAGAGGTGGCAACAATGAGGTTTTGCATTTTCAAGTAACAAAGGGAAATATAGATATCTGCAAATAATGTGAACTCGTTAGAGCTTAATGACATAGCACCCTAGTCTGGCAATGGGCAGATTGCAACTCTGGTCTCAAAACTGCCATGAAACTTCTGGTAAAAATTCTTTCCTTGCCTTTGTTCAGTTTCCCCTTTTTAAATCATAAATCATTTATGGTTCAGTATGTGTGTACTCAGGAAAGACATCCACCAGATCCAGATTCCTGCATGGCTCCCACATGAGGAACATTGTCCCGAGATATGACACATCCTATAAGGAGTCCCCAGTCTCCCTCACTGGAGAGGGAGACTGGACACAACTGTTCTAATCTCAGCATCTTGCTTTGGTGCCCAAGGCCACACAGAATAGCCCTGCACCAGGCCCACCTTTTCTTTGGACCACCTGATTATTATTCTAGAGGAAGTATAGTACCTGAAAAGGACTTTTTCCTGTTATTTCAACTTCCAGTTTGCTCAGTTTCATCACACGGAAGTGGTAACTGCACCAACACAAACACCTCCTGATGCTGGGTTTGGGTTGAGTCTCTGATTTGTAACCTGGTCCTAGGTGACTGTAACAAACTCTGCATAGATGCTAAGTGTCTCTGCCCTGCCTGGCACATCTACCATTTTCAGAGCAGAAGACAGCTAAGGAGCTGGCAGCAACAAGCAAAGTTGGACGTGAGATACAGGGAGATACAGGGAGAGAGGCCACAGTCACTCAAAAAAGATTGTGGCAGACCTAAACACTGCATTTAAATCTCCCTGCCATCCCCTTCCAGTGCCTGCATCATGAGCTCAACCTTTTGTTGTCCAGCCTACTCAACAGCAAAAGCATACCTGGTATCAAGGGACTCAAACTTCTGTGCTGTGACTGGAGAGTGGCTTTATCTTCTCGTCAGAAAAGGAAACAGTCTGCAGGTAAAGGAACAGCAGTAGAGAGGACCTCATTCCTCTCTATGCTACGAAGAAGGATCTCATGAACCTCTGCAATTCTCTATGTGATTGGAGAGCATCATAATAAAATAAATCAACCTGGTGGATTTTAAAAAAATTAAACTGCATGCATTTACCTGGTCCCTTTGCTTTCTTAGACAGTATATGTCCCAGACGAAATACAACAGCCCGTTCATATTCTCTGATAACCTAGGAATATATTTTAAATTTAGAATTTCACAACTAATTCTGTTCTCACTCTCTGGTCTGTTTTCTTTAATGTTTTGCATCCATATTAAATGTGAAAAAAGAACAGATAATATATGAAGAAACAAAGCCGTATATCACTAGGTGTTTTACATCTTCTACTTATTTCATGTTTTGCTGGAAAAACTCAGACCCTGGCCCAGAAAATATACTACAAAACAGATCAAATATGAAAGAATTACCACTATTCTAATGAGGCTACCCCCCAGTTTTCTCAGCATCAGTACCACACTCAGAAGAGCTGTAGGCAAACCATGTCTCACCTCAGCTAACTACTTCAATTAGGGCATCACAACTACTGAAGGTCTGGAGTTCAGGGCAATCAGTCTGGTAACTCACACCTCAAAATTGCTTTAAATTATTGTGCCCTTGTCTTGAAGGGGCATTTTGTGGGTTTAGGTTATGCAGTTTCTCAATACAGGGCCACATGTTCCCAGCTTCTTGTGCTAATCCCTATTGCTGGCAGCATCAAATAGGAGTTCTTTAGGAAAGTTTGTAGATTTATTCTCCCAGGGCTGTAAATCCAAGAAGCTTAACTGATGATGTAAGTTGAGACTGGAAGAAGCTAAACCAGGAAGTTGTGGTGATACAGAAAGTTAGTGAAAGAACATGGATTTCAGTCCCAGAACACAGATCTCAGTCCCAGAATGCATCTTTGCTACAAGCCCTTATGATTTCCAAAAAGTGAATGCAAAGTGCATTGTCTTAACTAAATCAATAGAACAGTAACAAAGATGATAACAGTATTCTTTATGTGCCTCAAATCCCTCTTACCTTCATACATGCCCAGATGGAAATAGGAAAGGTAATAAGCACCAGGAGGAATGAACGGGAAACGAGGATCCAGCCACAGACACCAATTCCTTCCTGCCTGTCAGCTATAAAAAGATATAAGGTAGAAGAGCAATGAATGCAAAATCTGAAGAGTTATGCCAGGGCCACAGGTCTAGCCCAGTGCAATCATAAGGGACCACAAAGTTCACAAGGACTCGCTCCCTCTTCCCCCCTCCCACTGCTCCAAGAAAAACATCAGACCTAACCAAATATCCAGTAGTATGGCCCTTCTGCCCAAAAGGTCAAAAAAGGTTAAGAAAATACATTTTGCAACAGAAAGAGAAAAATCATAAGATATTGCCAAAGCTGGGGGCTGTGAAGGCAAAATAAATCCTTGGGTGGAGTATCCATGAGTATGAACCTGTCAGTGTGCCATGGCTGGGGCAAAAGATTTGGTCTGTATGAAACAGGTAACAAGGAAAATGAAAGGAAGTCATACTGCCTTTAGATTAACATTTTGAGGAATATTGATGGACCAGTTCATTCACTGAACCATAAACTTCAAAATCAGTGCCTGTCAAAATGGATGCCCATACATTTTAAGCAGTTGTCTCTGTGAGTTCAGATTGTCTTATCCCAAAATTTCATTACAATTAAATAAAAATATTATAAAAATAAATGTCATTATTTTGGTGCCTGAAGGGAAGGCACTAGTGAGTAGCTGTTCAAATGATAAAAGCTGGGGAGGCTCTTTGCAAGGAAAGTGTGACCAAGGAGCAGCTGATCTTTGAAGAGAAGAACAGGTAGAGTTGCTGATGTCCTCAAAGACTAGGCAAGGAATGAAACAGGACACTCTTGTCATCAGGACAGGGTGCTGATCAACTGAATTTTGTTAAATGTAGAAATGCATCAGGAGAGTCACAGGGAAAGCAAAAGTAGCAAGGATCCAGGATGAGATAGGCCCAGGGACTACCCAGTTGCCTGATTTGGGCCAGAAGAGGATTTTTGCAGGCATGAGCATCAGCAGATTAGCTGAATGCCACAACAGCCTATGTTTCCCAGCACAAGAGGAAGAGGCAGAACAAAGGGACAAAGTCTCAGAGGTCTCCTCAGAGAACGTCCCCCATGCTGAAGGAAAGGTGCAAGGTGTTTTGTGTAAGTTATCTGAAAGGTGTAGGGCAGCACTGAGAACTTCTGACATCAAATAAAGTTCATATGCAGAGAGAAACTAATGAATAGGAAATAATTCAATTTATACTGTCTGAAAAAAAAACCCAAAAACCAACTTATCACGCTGTGAAACAGAACGAGGCTCCCTGACCTGTAAGGCACAAGCCAACAGACTAACAGAGCAGAACTGGCAGATTTGTCAGAAAACTTCCAGCAATGCCGGAGAAGAAGGAAACACCACAGCCCTCCTGCAGCTCCTGCCTCTCCTGGGTACCTGTGCAGGGCTGGGTTGTGCCTACTGGCAATGGTAGCGGCACACCTGGGTGTTACATCAAACCTTTTGCTATTTGCAGTTTTGCCCATCCTACCTTGAGGTCCCTGCTGCAAATTGAATCACTCACACTTAAAACACATTTGTTCCAAAAGGCTCCGGTGTCAGGCCTCTGTGAGAGCTGGGCACAGAACTGGTGTAGTGGGAGCCCAGCTTTCCTCCTCATTCTTTTCAAAAAAACCCAGCAATTTTAAATCCCTAGTTGTTTCATGAGGCATCATCAGCTATTCTACAATCAGCGGTAAAAATTAGAGTGGCTTCCCTGAGCCAATTACCATGCAAACCTTAAGGTCATATGTATGAAGACAGGATTTTTAGGATTTAATGTGAAAACCTTTAACACTTTCACTGCTGTCTGTTTGCCACACAGCGTACTTCACATTACGCTATTGGCACGTCAGGCTACACTAGGTACAGAAAGTACCAGCAGTCAAGTGCCTTTAGTCAGTGGAAAGAGACCAAGGAAACTAACACACACAAAACAAGGCTTACCAATTAGATGTTCCATGTTGGTTTTTTTGGGTGTCTCCTTCTGAAGATCCATCTCATTTGAGAGAAGCTCTGCTCCCCTGACAGACGAGACAGCAGTGTACCTTGAAACTGTACAGTGCTCATGCAAAATGCTGAAGAGGGAGGCAGGGTGAGAGAAGGAGAAATCCCCAAATCCCCTGTATGAAAGTCCTCTAGGAGTTAGTTACCCTGGTGAGGACAGGATGTTTACAAACACAAAGTCCTGTGTATCAGGGCTGTCTCTGACGTAACTCCATGGTCTTCTGTGGCCATCTTCTGCCTGGGTGTGCAATTGGCTCAGCTGGTTTTAGACCCCACAAAATACCAGCTGGAAGTAATTTCTGTGAATCTGTCACCACAGAGGAAAAAAATGCAAGCAAGACAAGACAGCAAGAGAAGATAAAAAGAAAAGTTGCAGCTGAGGTTTAGCCCAAAGGAAAGGAGGCTCACTCTCTACAGCTATCTGAAACGAGGTCGTAGTGAAGAGAGGGTCAGCCTCTTCTCCCGGTAAACATTTAATAGCACAAGAGGAAATGACCTCAAGTTGTGCCAGAGGAGGTTTAGATCAGGTGTTAGGAAAAAATTCCTGTACCAAAAGGGTTGCCAAACACTGGACCAGGGCTGCCCAAGGGAGCTGTTGAGTCCCCCTCCCTGATGGCATTTAAAGGACATGTAGATGTGACACTTCAGGATGTGGCTTAGTGCTAGACTTGGCACTACTGGGTTAATGGTTGAACTCAATGACCTTAAGAGGGCCTTTCCAAAGTATGATTCCATAAAGCCAGAAGGTAGAGATTGAGTACTGCTCCTCTGCTGTTTTGGGGCTCAGCTACTGCTCAGATCTCAAACACCAGCAACATAAATAAACCTCCAGGTGAGGTCTTCATGCTGTGTAAATAGCTCACCATACTCTTGTTCATACTGTCCATCAGTATAGGCTGAGCCCTATTGAACTAGGTAACCTAAAAACCAGAGCCAGAAGCATTTCAGCTCGAAAGCTTAAAATTGTCTCCCAAATAAGAGTATTTTTTACAAAATAATTTGATGATCAAACTAAGCATGGCATTTCAGACTGTCATTTCTGAAGGCTGCAGGAGTGGAGGGCAACCTTCTCAAAGGACAAAGCTGCTACTTGTTATTTGAGTAGATAACAAGAGGTGGGTTTTCATATGTAATTTATGAGTTTGACAAACACCTGCATTAATCACCTGGCTGTTTTCTGGGGGCATTTGTCATCCAGAATAACTCTGAAGATCTAGCTCCTGCTTCACTTCAGATAAGTCTTTCTGCCCGACAATAATCACGCTGGTCCCAGATGGGTCATTCAAAGCTGACTGCTCCCCAGAGAATCCCTTCTCAGACTCACAAAGAAGAAACACCACTAAAATGACATTTTAAATCATAGTGAAAGCCATAAGCACAAACAGCTTGAAAAAAACGGGATTGACATGCTACTTCCAAATGTGTAACAATATCCATTTTTAAGTCATTTGTAGCATTTTCCTCATTATTTGGCTTCTGAACACTGAGTTATAAGATCAAACGTCTTCAAGACAGATGCTTAATAGTAGGGTAGCTAGCATGAACAGTTACAAGAAAAATGTGTTTTAATTATATCAGAAGCAAAAACATAATATGCAAAACCATCACAACAATCTTCTTTTTCATTTTAGAGCAACTTTTTATTGAAAATAACTTAATTCTGATCCATTTGAATGCCACAATTTACACAGCTGCTTATAGTATCAGATAAATGAGCAAAACATTAAAATGTAACAAAAATAATTGCTCCCTGCTGTTTATTGATAATTCCCTGAGGTCTCTGTAAGTATAGTCCTTAAAAGGTGAATAAAGCAGATGGTGTTTTTGTGTTCAGGAACATCACAGTATTAGTTTCTTCATTTTAACCTCAGATGTACTTTACTCCCCCTTTGAAAAAATTGAAATCAAAGGCAAGGCAATAGTAATCATTTCTCCTTGGGACTATACTGGGGCATGTGAATAACTCATGTCCCAAAGTGCTATAGAACACTCAGAGATTAAAATACACGAGAGCCCTGGGGCAAAGCAGTTTACAAGCTGCAAGTTCACTGGTGCTGAACAGCCTGGTGCAGTCCTCTGTCACAGGGCACTACCACAAAGGCAACCAGACTGAGTTCAAAGCTGCTTTAGCAGGACTTACTTAGAAGCAACATCAGATGAGTGTGGTTTGGGCAAGTCGCAATCCAGCTATTTCTTCAAAGTGCTGATATAACTAAAGCCTTCAACTTCTATTCCAAAAACAGCATAAAGGCTCCGGTTAGGCAAGATTAGGTGCTTACCTGTAAGCATGCCATTCTCCAGCACTTCTGTGCACCAGCCCTTTGCAACGTCTCTACAGTGTCCAGTTGCTCCCACTTACCTCATCATCCAGTTGTAGACAATCCTACAGACCAAACACTCACTTCAAAGTCTGTTAAAACCAGAGGGGCAATTCTTACCCACAGCCATTTCTAAATAGTGCCAAACCCAAAGGTATAGAAAAGAATCACCAATCAGTGCCCACGAGATTTACGAAGAAAGTTGTAGGTTTATCTTTCTCTGACCTTTTCAGGCCCATACTACTCTCCTGCTCATGCACTGCGCTTTGGCCATTCCCTAAAGATTTCTCAGCTTAGTCCTTCCCTGGCCCTGAATTCTGCCTGTAGAATAGACACTAGCCTATTTGCTTCAGGCTCATCATTCCCTTCCCCCAAATCAAAATTCAGAAGACAGGACAGAGTAGATTAACAGTACTGTCCTGTTGCATGTAGGAATGTCCCCATATTGTTGCTCCTCCTCATGGAAATGGCATCGGCTTTCAATAGCTGAGGATCAGAGAGAACAGGAAAGCCCCACTTTGGCTGCGCTTCACTAGAGCATAAGTAAATACGAGAGAGTGAATCAAAGGGACTGCTCCCGTCTCAATCCAGAAAGAAAGGCAATTTGCAAGAAAATAAGAACATTCACACCAGGGCAAGTTTCCTTTCAGACCCAACCAAACTCATAATACTCATTTGCAAATAAGTGTAAGAGAAGGACAGAAAAGCACTGTTTCTCTTATATTCACTGCAGCTGCAATTAAGGTACTTGAAAGAAACATTGAAACATGTTTGCAAACACAATCCCAGTACGTTTTTAGTTCCAAAAATTATTTTATTTCATAGAACATTTTACTACACCTTATCTTTGCAGTCTGTCAACACAGACGAAATACAGCAGTAATAGATAACTTGAACAGTGAAAAAAATCAGTTTGTTCAGAATTGAAGTCATACAGCAAGAGGCTTTTCCCAGCACAGGCTCAGTGTAAGGTGGTTTGCCTCAGGAGCAGACTTTTCCTTGCTTTTTTAAAAATGGTGTTCAAGAAAGCATGAAAGAGCTCAGGACAAATCACTCCCTTCAGATATTCCAAGGCTGGGTCACGGGAGTTTGCTACAATGTAGAACACAGACTATTCCTGAAGAGAAAAAAAAATTAATAAAGAATAATTTTACATCAGGAGAAACACTTAAGGAATTTATATTTATCTTAATTCTAACCACTGAAAAGTTCAATTTACAAAATTCTGTTCAATGTTTTACTAAGAACCAGAGAGCCCACTCAAGACACAAGAACCTGACAGTTTAACACTTCTTATTCACCTTTGTGACACAGATGGGAGTGTGTCTGTAAAACTACACCAGCTATGCATGAAATACTCTTCTCTGAGTGAAGTGGCTGGACACCACTCAGTAACTATGCTGTTTCAGGAGAAGAGCATTTAATATAGTGGATTTCACTACTTCTCACCTGTTTTCATTTGGAGAAACGAGGCTTTACAGTCTCTGCAGTATCTTTGCGTTGTCCCGTGTTCAGACAGAAAACCCCACACCCCATGGTCATTCAATAGACATTTTCAGAAACAGAGGTGAACTGCCTACTTTTTGATAAAACACTTCATGCATATTACTTGTTTTTTACTACAAGGTAACATGGATTAGTTCAAAATTCAACAGCCTAGTGGGGAAACTAGGGTTAAAGTAGGTTATCAAACTTAGGACCAAAGTATGGTTACAAAATGCTTACTGACTTTGAACTACTTTACATTCACAGCTGTGGGACAAAAGTCAATTTGCTCTTGACAAGATACCCGCATCTTTATTTTCTCCTTCATCAATTGATTTACAGATAAAGAACAAGTTCTGAAAAGATTGAGAAGGATAGCATAATGAAAGATGGTAGATTTCTTCCACAGATTTCTTGAGACACGATACAAGGAACCAACTTTAAAAGCAGTTCAGAGTGGAGAATCATCAGAATTCAACAGGTTTCACAAAATAAATAAAAAAAGAGTGCAATGTCTTTATGTTTAGATTTAACATAATACATAGAATTTGATTATTGAAATATAAGACTACTCAATTGCTGCCAAATTTTTCATCTAAAAAATTCATAGGATATTTCTATTGTCACTCTTTAGGAAGTCAAGTTTATACTTCTGGACAGAATTCTGCATCATAAAGAAACAGCATAAGCAAGACCAAACATTAGAAGTATCTTAGTAAAAACAGGTTTATTAATTTGTATTTTAGGCAAATATGTAAATAGTCAGCAAAGTCTTTTTGCCATGACTGTAAACTTTTTATTTAAAAAAATTACGTTAAAAACCAATACAGTAATTTCCATTAATGTTCTAAAAAAGTTTGTTCACATCTTGAAAGAAAATACATTAGCAACATCTCCCAGCTGAATCAATCTTTACAAAAGTAAAACTCTAGCTAGGTGCATAACTTTTCTACACTGTAGTATCCTCTAAATTTTAATTTAATCACATGATTGAATATCATTCATCTCTATTGTCTCTGGAACGTGACCAAGAGTATATGTTAAATAGATGATATTCAATGATGTGTTACACATTGCCACAGGTGCTAACATTATTAGAAGAGTGCACAACTGAATTTCACTAACAAAGCAAGACCTTTCTATGTGCTGCATTGTAACAGTTAATTTAGCTATATGCCTTTTCCTTTCCAAGGAAAAATACTAAAAAAAAAAAAATCCATGGTCCAAATTCTGCTCCCACTTATATTCACAGGATAACATAAGCACCATCAAGTTGCAGTTTACAGCTGAAAAGCAAAGAGAACCAGTTTGTCTGTGAGTATAAGGGAGAGAAGAACTTGACCCATGTCTGTAAACATTCACAAAAGTCTGAAGTCAAAAGTGCCAGATAGGCAGCCTACCCGCAGTACAATTATTTCATTCACAGAGGAGTGTTGGGGTCAAGGAGAATATTATGAAACACTATTTTAGAGGCAAGTTAAAATGTTTCTATGTACTCTGGAAAGATATATTCTCAGCTAGCTAAACCATACTCCAGTAAAACGTAACTCGCTTCTACCCAATACAGTATAGCATCATTTCCTAGCTTTCTTCTTCAGACAAAGGAGTACTCAATTCAGCAGCAAGCCCATGACAATATTTCAACGCATTAGAAAACCCCCATACACCTCTGATCTCCCCTCCCCTTAACATACTGCTGATGCTAACAGATCATCATACATACAAAGAAAACATCCAAAAAACCATAAGCTGACCTTGATCTATGCACACACAAGAAGTGTGCTTCTAGACAAAAGATCATCTACAGCTTTAGTTGTCTAGTTTCAGTCTAGATCTTATTCTATATTAACCACATATACCATACAAAATATAACAGAAGGATAGGTGCTTATACACACTATTAAGTATACTTGTTCTCTCTCTTCAGTTTGAGAGACAATTGCCCTATTTACATAAACATCTGTTTGAATGTTCCTGATCCTATAGGACACTAGACATTCAACTCTTAATATTAAAGAAGAGTCAAGAATGCTCAGCAATTCACAGGATCAGACCCTGAATCAATTGAATGCAGTCACAAATTAAGTTTAACATCTGACACAGCTTCCTGGAATAATTTTACCCTCATGTTTTCTCCCTCTTTGCCAACTCAGACCATGCTCCCACTAATGCAGAGACAGCCTTCAAAATGAATAGGACCAGGCTCTGTCAAGCAAACACTGCAGTCTTTGAAAATGTCTGGTATTTACTGCCATCCACTCTGGGGCAGACTTGTTTGCAATGAGAATGGTGTTCCTGGCGTTGATGGATAGTTAGCAAAACCTTCAGGCTGAGCTGTATAGTTCTCCAGAGCAGAAGCAGAATGTGCCTTTAAGGAAGAGAAGAAGTTAGGAAACAGCACTGATAAAAAGAAGAAAACAAAAATCTAAATCAAGCAAAATTCCAGCCACAGTACCAGTCCTCTCAAGCAAAAAAAAAAAAAAACTGAATTATAATCTGAAGTGTGCAAAGAACAGATATCAGCAATGCGTCTATACACAGATGTTAAACTGTAGTGCAACTGTTGCTCTGAAATACCAGAGAATGAGGAATGCAGTTGGATTAAGAGGGAAAACAAAGAAGTGTTAATG
The DNA here is from genome assembly GCA_013396655.1 of Campylorhamphus procurvoides. Lineage (NCBI taxonomy): Eukaryota > Metazoa > Chordata > Aves > Passeriformes > Dendrocolaptidae > Campylorhamphus > Campylorhamphus procurvoides. The sequence goes on along the minus strand of WBMV01008391.1, from coordinate 253,547 downwards.
GCATTCACTTTCCAGTGGAGTAAGCACCAGCTGATTTGGAAGGCATAGCTTAATCAGGAGCCATAGTATTTCAGTGACTTGGAACTTTCTTTCTCTTCATTGCTCAAGTGTTAATTTTAGTGATTGGAACTTGTAAATAAGAAAAACAACGTTCCCTAAATGCAATCTGCATACTTAGAGTTCTGCAGAATAAACAGATTCCTGAGCTGCAAAAGCAGCATGCTTAGATGAAGTAACCTCCTTCTTCCAATACTCTGTTATTCAAAAGGTACCTGACAATATTCTGCACACTAAACAGTACTTAGACATATGCTCCATTTCAACAACTGACGTATCACAGAAGAGATAAACATATTAATACAAGACACACAATCACCTCTTTTAGTGCTTTGTAGAGAAGGACAAATTTCAGATCAGAATCCTTAATCTGTACTGAGGTTGTTTTTAACAAAAACCAAACTAAACGTATAAACACAAAGTTTGATGGTAGTTTCAGTTAACTTATGTAGGTTGATGAGTGAAACAAGATGTTTCATGGACAAGAGATGATGAAACTACACATTACCTAAAGCCACTTCAAGCTTATATTACAACAACTGTATTTGTGGGATCTATCAAGAGAAAGGCATAACCACAACAAGACAAATTCAAGACAATCTGATGACACATGTAGAGAGGCATGTAATTCGCAACAAAGGGTTCATGAAATCTTTAAGTTATTCAAATGTCAGACTGGAACTGAGCACAAATTTTGCAATTACACAGTCAGTTCATTAGATTTAACACAAACCCAGCCAAAACTTCATTTGCAGTATCTTTTCTTTCTTTTAGTTCTCCCCATTTTACAAAAAAAAAGGGTTTAATTGCATTCATAACATGCAGAAGCATAGTATACCAGCCCTGAGTAAAAGGTCAATATCAGTTGTTCTTTATCATCATCCTTGTAATCAGTTCTCACACAGGTTAGAGGTTTTAATCATTTACTGACTTAAACTAATCCTAAGAAATTAACACACAAGTACATGCTCAAATGATCCCTGGAAAAAGAACAGTATTAGCAAATAGCCATGTTACCTGTAGTAGTGCTGACTGTGCAGCTGCACTATGCTGCAATTCCTGTAAGGAAGACTGTGCGGCACTTTGGGGAAAGCCAGGGATACCAGGGAGAGATAACAGACTAGGAAAAACTGCATTTCCCGGTGCCTGTAGTCCAGAAGTCAAGCTGAAACAATGTCAAAATGAGGCTATTATTAGGAACATGTGCATTGTGTTTTATCCTATGTTTCCCTCTCTGTAAGCTTATGTCTATGTAATTAGAAAAGCACTTCTTTTTCTAAACCTCATAAAGGCCAGAATTTCCAAGTAGAGGTCCACACTTTACCCACCTACAAATTATTCATTCACACACAAACCATGACTGTCTGAAGGACACCTAAGAAGGGAATTCAGAATTTTTTGTACCTCAGCTGTGCCTACAGTTTGTACACAAAAAAACTTTACAGGCAAGAGTTAATACTGAGTACTTCTTTAAAACACAAAAACATTGAAGATACTGTCTGCTATTACTTGTATGTGTCAATGGATGCCACATGGAATCCATTCTCGTAAAAGCCTAGAAGTGCTAAGTATCCTCACCTGGGAAATAAGATCGCTCAGCACCTTACTGGATTAGACTGTCATAACAGGGACTATTGAGGACAACCTATTTAATCACTACTCTATCAGCTTCTAAAGACAGGTGGAAATCGACTAGCGAACTAACTTTAAAAATTATCTGCAAATTCTATGAATGAAAGTAACATCTATACCTGAAGTAAAATCAACGCTTTGTTTAAGTAAAAAGAAATAGTTCTGACCTCCTTCAGAAACAGAAACATACCCAGCCTGCGCAACAAGTGCAGAGTTGAAGTTTGAGCTAAAGGCCGAGGCAAACCCTGGCAGGACCGGAGCCGGAGATGGGGCTGTGGCAGCTGCTGGCAACGGTGCAACTGCTGCTACTGCAGAAGATGCCTGGAGGCCAGGGAAAGAAGGGAGAGCAGGAGTGACAGAGGGTGTGTTAGAGACAGGAAAACCAGGGAAGGATGGGTTTGATGATCCCAGAGGTCCCTGGGCAACAGAAAAAAGGGAAGGGACGGCACTGGATAAGTTAAGCGAGAAGGGTGGAGCTGTTGCTGTTGCTGAGGCGGCGAGTCCTGAGAGTACGGCAGCAGTGGAACTCACATGGGGGGCAGACGCGGCTGAAGCGGTTGTAGATGGAGTAGCTAACAAGGACCCTGGGAGGGTGACGGGTGGTGTAAGTGTCGGGTTACCAGTAAAGGCAAAGTTACTGGTTAGAGACGTAAAAGGAGGAAGTCCATTGAACACAGGGGCAATGGGAGCAGAGGAGCCATGTGGGGCAAGGGAAATGGAAGCCAGAGAACTGGAATTGTTTAGAGGAGCACTCAAAGAGGAGAGACCTGACAGCGCTGGATTCAGGGAACTGGGTAAACTGACTGGCACTGAAGCTGCTGAGGTGTATGCACGCCCAAGCGCTGACAGTCCTATAGTGCCATGAGAAGGGCTGGCTGAATGAGACGGACCTTTGAAGGCTGAGAGGGTAGGACTCATGGGTTCTGTTTTGACCAGAACTGGGATATTTGTGGCAGCTGGGGCTGATGAGAGCTGTTGGTCAGGATTAGTAGGGCTTGTGCCATGCAAGAGGGAGGCCGATGAGCCACAGTTGACTGGCATAATTGATGGTGAAGTGGTTAAAGGTGACTGTGTAGGCAATGTTGGAGGAGTGGAACTAGAATTGGTTACAGATGGGGATTGAAGACCTGGAAATATGGCAAGTCCAGGTGTGGAAGAACGCTGTGGAGTGGGGGTGGCTGATGGAGTATAACATTTGTTGACAGAGGAAGTGGGAGGGTCAGAGCTTTGATTAGCAAGAGCAGATAAAGAAGCAAGCTCACTTGTCACAGCAGAAGGTAAAGCAGATGAATTGATTAATGAAGTGTCATTTGATGTCAGAAATCCCTTTAAGACAGACAAAATTGGGTTAGGCAAGCTAAGTGAACCAGGAATGGTAGTGGCAGGAGAATTAGCAATTGTAGATGGAAGAGGACTAGAAATCCCTTGGGCATTGGGCGGCAAGGACAAAGGGAGGCCAGCAAAAACTGATGACAATGGAGCTGGATTATTAGCAGAAGCAATAGAAGAGGTTGCAGAAAATGGGAGGCCAGCAAATGGAGTCGTAGCAGATGCGAAAGCTTCACTAGGTGCAGGTGTGGCACATGGAGTGGAAGAACCTTGGGGAGTGGGCATAGCAGTGGGTATAGAAGCCAGACCAGAAAAAACTGCAGGGACAGGTGTAGAGGTTGCACTATGAACAGATGTAACAGGAACGCCAGGCAATGAAAGTGATTTGATGACAGTAGGGGTTGGGGTAGATGGCTGAGATGTATGGATGGAAGAGGAGACCTGTCCTGGAAAAACAGGAAGGACAGGGGTTGACATGCTCATCCCAGAGATGAGTGGAGTTGCAGGTGCTAATGGATGGCTTATTGCCTTGACGGGTGATGGGGTAGGGACTGGAGTAGCAGCAGGTGTTGAAGGATTAGAACCATGAGGAGTAAAGAGCTGATTCGCTTGTGCAGAAAAAGCTGCAAAGAAACAAAACCAGTAAGAATACTTGAAACTGTCAGAAATGTTAAAAATCAAGACAAACACGTTATACAGCAGTTCAGAATACAAAACACAGGCAATAGCTAACACACAATGTTAATATGTAAACAATGAATAGTGGAGCCTATGAAAACAAACCAAAAAGGTACAATACAAAGACATCACACAAGTTGTACATCATGTGAACTACCACACCTTTTTAAAACACTTTGTGACATCTGCTACCTCTTCATAATCTCATGCAAAACAGTTAGATACTCAAATATACCCTGTAAGAATGTCTAAGTGATACAGGTAAACACCCTCCCCTCTAGTCCCTAATATTTTGCAGTACCCAAACCAGCATCAGATCACCTGGGCTCCTCTGTATCCACTCTCACTGAAGGTCAGAATTTCCTTCAGAACCAGTTAATTCAATGTATCATGATTTCAGAGAAGTTTAGTCAATAGCTGCAGAAAGCTGATTTCAGGTGCTGGTAGTTTTCTTTCCTTCAAAATCAGGTCATTCTCTTCACTGTGCTTCCTTCAGATTTTGATTCTAAGAAGGTACACTTTTAAATTTATGTATTACACTACAGTATTAAACTAACATGGGCGCTTGACTTTATCAATGAATATTTCTAAAAGTCTTTAGTCAGGTGTCTGTAATCAAGGCAAGCACCTGCCACTAAGAGTATCAGCTTGTGCCAATCCTACAAAGTAAGTTATAGACAACAGTCAAGCTGGAGGAAAACGGGCAGGCAAACTGTGAATGGGGAGGTGGAGGTTAATGGAAAGAAATTGCATTTAAGAACACTACCATCTCAAGAGCCTTGATATGCCTGCCTCTAGTTTCCTGTGGAATATGAACATGTTAATAAATCATTCCTCTCAAACAACCTTTGTGCTTTATTTTACTTTTGAAGTAATCCGTTCAACTGTAAGCAAATCACTGGTCCAACCAGTCAAACTCATCACCCATAACTCTGTAACAGCCTGAATTTCTCCCTTGTGCAAATTCTATATATACACACACAAAGCTAAAAAATGAATCTTTAAAATCTTGGATCTAAGTTGATATGACAAACTCCTCTTTTGCGTATCTTGAAACTCTAAAACTACCAAGTCTGCAAAAAAACTAATTCCTTTTACATATTCTTTTCCATAACAAAACTAAACTACCCAGCTCTGGATTCTGTTCTTCCCTAATTCCGTTTCCAAGCTGAAGATCACAGTTGTTTAATCCTGACAGTCAAGATATTCACCAATTTTCATTGGTGATTACAACTGCAATAGAACGCAGAGCTGTTATTGAATTTCTCTTCCTAAGAGAAGCTTTTGCTCCTTACACTGTATTCATTTAGCTGTATTAACTACCTTATAAAATACATGTACACTCATTGAGGGGTGTATAAGCATAAAGTGAGTCTTTGAAACATTTCTGCAGAACCATCCCTGGACACAGAGTAGATAAAACTTAACTTTTTCTTTCCCTTCCCAGGAATATTTACAATAGCTAAACTCATCATGGTCATTTTATCAATTTGTAGTATTTGTCAACATGTGTGACAAATATTGTCAGTAGATTCTATTTGTCAAACCTTACAAAGTATTATCAAAGCGTTTTTGTAAGTAGTTTCCAATGGGATTTATTATTACGATTTATACTAAGTGAACAAAGCACCACACAAATAAAAACAACAAAAATGCACAACTGTCTTTGTAAAAAGAACAGTTTCTTAAGACAAAAAGTGCAGGAAAGACATACTTGGATACAACCATCTGGGATAAGACATTCAAGAATCTCAAAATCTCTCTTGTATTCCTCCCTTCCTATGGCAGCTGCTATATGAATTAAATGTGAATGAGTTTTTCCAGTAGATGTCCAGAGTTTTAGAAACTGCAACTATTTATTGAATTATTTCAGTGCACTACATTGTAAAGCGTATTTTGATTTACCTTTTTACATGACTTCTCACATGTTTAGATATATTTAAAAAAAAATAAAACTTTGATAAGCTAACACAAAGGATGTATTTTAACGTTACAGTGCTCCTACATGCCAAATGCCAAATGATTTTCTTTTTCCACTCTCAAGGGATTCTATTCCAAGAGTAGTTAAATAGTTAAAGGCATATGAAGATTCCATTGAACAAGTAAGTTGTCAACATTTTCAGAACAAATAACAAAGATACAATCAACAAAAAAATCCCCCTGCGGATTTGCAATTTACCTTGATTTTGGGAAGGTTTTGTTTGGCTGGAAAGATCCTCATTTTCTAAACAGAGAACAACAGCTTGTTATTTAAAAGCAAACTAAACACCAGCAGCGAATGATCCACTCACAACAATGAACTAGAAAATCAATACCATCAATATTTTTAAAGACATGCATGCTTTACCTGATACCACTTGATTAGCAGAGTATGACGGAGGAGCTGGTAAGCCTGGAGCTATGACATTAGCCATTGGAACTAAGCCAGCATTGTTGTAAGCACCTAAAATAAAAAATGCAATACACATCTGTTGTCAGAAGAACCCATATCTAAACCAGTAAGGATCTTCTGCTTTAAAAGAACATTTTCAAGACTAAGACATTTCTTCAGCAAAAAGCTAGACCAGTTAAGTTATCCAGGCCAGATGTTGTTTCTTGGACCTAAGTAAACAGTCTTAGTTTAGCCACTAGTAGTGCCCGTTTTCCAAAATGGCTATAAAAGACTTGCAGAGATCAGGTTGGTTAAATGACTCAACCTTCAACATGCATGCTAAGTTCTACTACACTTTCTTATCGACTACCTTAAAAACTCCCTAAAATCCCTAACATCAGTGACAAGCAAGCATCCTAACCAGAACACTCCTAGTTTTGCAGCACAGAATTGAAAGATCAATAAAGGTTTTCAGCTGCTGATAAAAACGACCAGTCTGACTATGGAAGTACTGTAACCTCTTCTTCCAAAGAAAAGGGCAATTGCCTTGCTCCTTTCCAAAAATGTCTGGAATCAAACAACTGATGCTGCAGAGCAAAGGGGCTAGAAATAGACCAAAAGCAGGAAAAGGTGATCACTACATCCCTTCTGAGTCTGAAATCCGCCTTTCTTTTAGGAAACTGTTTACTCTCTATTATGATGCAGAGAAGGTAAAGCTGAAGGCAACTGAAAAACAGATTACAGTCTAAGCCTTCAGTTGAGAGGAACATATTACAGCCCTTCAGCAAGTTCCTACATAGTTCAAATTCAATTCAGGGCTGACCATATCTTAAGTTTGGTTCTATAGCAACAAGTCAGACTTGTCAGGCCAAAGCCCAAATCGTGGTCATTTGTTACAACAGTCACAGCCCTAATCTTGTCTAACATGCACAATGTCTCCCATAAATAAAATATTTTATCATCAGAAGAGGATTGTAAATTTTCCTTATGATGTCGATGTTGGAAAAAGAAGTCAATATATTCTTTTTATCTATCTGGCAGTTGTGACAAGAGAAGGTAGAACTCAGTACTCAGAGAATACTCAGAGAGCACAGGCCAATTTCAGATATGATTACTCTCAGAGAACCTGACACTTGACACATTATTTAAAAGTCAAATGCATGAAACAATAGCATCAAGCTAGAACATATAGAAGTCTTACTTGGTGCAATAGTTGCATGCGGCCGACACGGTGGGATGGGATATGGAACTGGTTTGTGTGGATTGTACGTTGACGGAGCCTACATACACAAAAAACAAATGAAAAAAGCAATAATTAAAGCATTACCTAATGTTTCTCAGACAAAATACTAACATGCAGTTACTACTACACACAGGCATTCTTCACTACAAATCTGTGTTAATTGAAAATTCTTCAGAGTCAGTGCAAGTATTTCATTCTTTCTGAAAAGAATGAAACTAACATCACTTTCTTATCAACTGTCTTAAAAACTCCCTGAAATCCCTAACATGAGTGAAAAGCAGGTTAGATTTCAGATTTAGATTAGATTTTAATATGAAACTGAGCAGAGGTGGGAAAAGGAACACCCTTCTGCCTTGCAGTTCTCACACTCTGCAGTCTTGGACTGGCTTTTCATTTTAAAGATTTAGCACATTCAAACCTAACAAATATTTCCAAAGGTACCTATGCCTTTAATACAAGACAACTTTGTCAGAAACATCTCATAATAAAAGTAATAATAAAATATTTCAACAACACTTCAAAGGAGTAACAGGTTCATTGAAAGTTTGTCCCACATGCTTAAAATTTTGAAATACACATCAGCTGTGTTGTTAAGAAACAACCTCCTTCTAAAGCACTACTGTAATTCAAATTGCCAAGATGCAGGCATTTTTTGTGTTCATGTGGGAAATCCTTAGAGATCACCTCATGATGGACTACTAAACATGCTTTCAGCTTTCTCTTCTCCTACTGTAATTTAATTCTGTCTTCAAATGCATACACAGTGTAGAGTGTGGATCCTCCCACCCACAGATAAAAACTATAGCTTATTTTCAAGCTAAATAAAAAAATACAAGGTCATATTCAAGTCCTTGTAGAAGTTTAACTTCTATTAAATTGCTGTTCTACAGTCTTCTTGCAGTGTAACAGCATTTTATGACAAAGCCTCCTTGAACTGGCTGGTGGTTGTTTTGGGTTTTTCTGGTTTCACTTATTTATTCATTTACTAGACATACTGGTTTGGATGGTCCAAGTATACGGGCTGCTATTCCCTTTCCTTCATTAGTACATTCTTCTGTGTCCTTTTTGATAGGGGTTCCCTGAAACAAAAGAAAATTAATCAAAGTATTAACTTAGAAGCAAATCTTGCTATACAATTTCTGCCATATTTGATTTTTTCCTGAACTACATTTGAACATTCTGAAAGTAATCCTGTTTGTCAGAAAAAAACCCAGCTGTGCTTTAGGCTTGTAAAATGATCAGTAAGAGGATTCAATAGCTTGGTTTGTAACACTGAGCTTTTGTAAAGAGAGGCATTTTAAACAGTCTGTGTTGATGACGGAATTCTGCACCTGTGGATGTGATAACTTGTATTTCACAGTCCCTTACGTGCTCACAGGAAATACTTAACATGGTTGTTGAAGAACCACACTAAGATTAGCAGCAGTACTGTAGTGACCGTATTAAGACATCTTATCAACTTAACAGTAAGGCTTTTTACCCCTCTCCTGATTCTGCCAAATATTGCTGGAGTTTACAATGTTTTTGCGATATGAACAATGTTTTATTTATGAAGTCATCTTTACATGAAGCAGCATAGAAAGAATGGGCAAACAAAAGTATTGCAAGTTCCCTATAAATGAGGAATGGGACAATAAAAAAAAACACAAAAGCCCCCCAACAAACACACATTGGGTTTGATTCCAGTCCTCCTTCCATGTATATGAACTCTGGGTTTGCTTATACTACAGTGAATCCTAAATCAAGGGTTCACTTGTGAAAAGCAATACCGTCAGATCATACTCACTGGAAAAATTCCATTTATGCGGCTTGGTTTGCCCTTGGGATAAGGATTGCCAGGAATCATGCCACAGGATGATATCATAGCATGAGGAGCCTTACAACCTGTCTTCGATGCCTGCAAAATAATCAAGAAAAAACATTATGTGCTGTCAAATTCAATGCTTTAAAGGAACTGTACTATGTCAAGACATTTAGACTACATAAATCAACCTACATAGAACAACTTAAATCTTGGTCTCAAATCTTCTTCCAAATAATCCAAATAGTGCAAGGCTCTGCCAAAGACCCCTTTATTTTGAAAAACTCTACTCGGACCACCTCTGCTTATACTGAACTTGGGCTTAAGCACTTGCTTTCTAAAACAAACACAAACCATTTCCTTGAGCATTGGTTGCAATTCTGTGTCCTCTTTCTCATACATTCCTAATGCCTAATAGAAACTTCCCCTTTTGTTGCAAACGCATTACATAGCTCTTTTAATTCTGGAGTTCATTTCAGCTCATCTTCCACCAGCAGTCCCCAAAAGTCCTCATGCTAAGTTCTGAGCCCACAATGACCATAAGGATGGAAACAATACTATCAAACAAAGGATACTAGTGTATCTTGCTTACCTGTTCAAGAATTCTTCTGCATCTTTTCTTCTCTGACATATTAATTCTGAACAGATCTTCAATAAGGCGATAATTCTGAGCATCAACAATGTTGCTATAGAGACATTGACAGACAGTTACTGCCATTCCATTTGCATAGGCAGAAATAATGCACCACTGAAAAGTGACCAACACTTATTTAGCCACTACCCACCAGTATATTAAAAGACCCTAATTAGTTCAGATCATACTATTACTATTATTATGATTAGAGCAAAAACCCAGGGCTTCATACCTATAAGTATGGACTGCAAACCTAGAAGTACATCATGATATTAGAATTAAATATCAATACAAAACAATACATGACAATGGCTAAAAGTGATTGCGAAAATAACTATGTTGAAAAAATGAACTTTGCATCACAACAGTTCATTAAGTTTTACTTGCTACTAGCACACAATTTCTAGTGCAGCAGAAAACCAGCAGCTACTCAGTTTGCCACTGTTTCTTGCTAGTCTCAAGAAAAATTTTCATGTAATTTACTCCAGAATGAAAAACATCAACTCACAGCAGTTCTCTCAAGTTCTGAAAGCTAGTGATAGCCTTCACATAGTTCCAAAAAATACTCTTCCTCTGTCCTCTCCACAAAACAACACTAGACACACCAGACAAAGCAAAATGTGTGAGTATAAGGAGACCAATCCTTGTGTCTATCTGCCTTCTGCAAAATCCTGATCACAGCACCTTTCTGTCAAATATTACCTGTGACATCCAAATCACTGAAAATACAATATGGTACCAGAAAGGAGAACTTCTCAAAGGAAGATATTAAAGAGAAATGCAATCAGCAGTGTTGAATGAAGACATGGAAAACACCTCAAAGAATGGTATTAAAATGTGCATGAACTTTCATCTTTGTTCACTAGTCCTGATTAACAAAGTAAGCGGCACATAGATTTAGATTAGGATTTCTAATCATGGCTCCCTTAAAATGCTCTCATATTGTAGAAATTCAACATCTAAGGATGCTTTGCCCCCACATCAGCTGAAGTATACCAACCGAAGAGTTCTAAGAGCTCGTGTCTCATTTCAAGAAGATAACAGGTTAGTCTAATGTGCCGCTGAGTAACTTTCCTTAAGGTACCTGATTTTGTTTTGGTCTGAAATATACTAAGACACTCACATGGCTTCCTTAAGCTTAAACTCCAAAAGCAAGATTACGACTACATCCTCAGTCTTAACTGTTTTATGAATATTTATATCATGAATTTATATGCCACAGAAAGTTCAAGCACGCTGTAATATACAGCATTCACAGGCAAAGCAGACATACTTAAAGCAAAAAACCCAACACCATAAAACAGAAGAACACTCCATATAATAAATCCCCTGAATCAAGCAGAAGAGATCCAATTTAAATATGTATAGGTAGTAGTTCCTTTGAAGCAGCTGTGTTCAGTAGAAAAAAAAAACATTTTCTCCATAAATTTAGAGTATCTATATATATTTTATGGATAGCAGATCTATCAATTTAAGAGATCTATTTACCTAATTTAGAGGGCTTTTCGAATTCAAAAAGGTCAATTCCCAGAATGCTCTGGTCTCAAGTCTTTCACATTTCAGTGAGCAGAGAAATAAGCTCAAGGCCCTCTTCATTCTCTAAAGGATTTGAAGACCACTGTAAAAACACTGGCAAAGTGACGGTTTTCCAGCAGGCAGAAGCCCACATAGCAGTATCCTCAAGACTCAAATGAACTATGGAATTTTCCACAATCACAGAATCCTTGAAATGGAGTTTCAATCCCCCTGCCATGGGCAGGGACACCCTTCCACTAGACCTCGTTGCTCAGAGCCCCATCCAGCCTGGCCTCGAACGATTCCAGGGATAGGATATTCACAACTTGAAGCCATTTCCCCTTGTCCTGCCACTACATTCCCTTATAACAAGTCTCTCTCCATCTTTCTTGCAGGGTCCCTTTCAGGTACTGGAAGGCTGAAATTAGGTCAACCCCAAACCTTCTCTTTTCTAGGCTGAACAAACCCAATTCTCTCAGCCTTATGTCTACTACAATGTCTGCTTCTAATTTTTCTTTTTACAGTCCCATCAATAATGGATTTAATGGATTTGTGCTTTACTTTACAGGGTACAGTGCTTCCTTCTAGAAGTATTTAAAGTTTTATATACTCAAACACTAGCAAAACCAATACACGTTAAGGAAATTCAGCATGAAAGATACTTACGAAGCTAAGATTTCAAGGGCAATAAGTTTATCTTTACTAAATGTGAAGCAGTTGAGAATATTAACCATTTTTGATGCCGGAACTGCTACTATTTTCTGATGAGAAAGCAAGAAAAAAAAAGTGCATATAAAATAAAGCAGTACAATTATTTCAAACTCAGAATATAACTCAGTAACAGCTTCATATGGTGTACTTCAGTAAACATTAAATAGTTCCTTCCACCCATTGGGAAGGAGACTCTATACACTAAACTATGAACAAGCAACTTCAGAAAGCAAAGAAATCAGTAGAGTTAACAATAGTTACAAAAGGTTACATATATTTGTGTGATACACAGGAAAGTAAAAGACACTTTAGTCAGAAAAAATACCCCAATTAAAAGTATGAAGTTTCATAGTTTGATACCACTGAAGGAGATCAAGAAGAAACTTTGAAGATTATAAACGGCTGACTGACGCATCAGTTGCAAAAGTAGGTATCATAAAATTAAAATGAGATTAAATGAGCAAATTTATTTCACAAGATTATGTCACAAGAACTTACATGTTGTAAAGCCTTTATTGCCTTGAGCTGTGGTTCAGCCCAGGAAAAGTATCTCAGTAGCTCAACAACCTGCAAGAATAAGGACCACAATTAATCTTTTAGATATACTAGATATGTATGCTAATAGTATCAATATGATCTTTCCATTTTTGTAGTAAAGTGGTACACTGCTAAAAAACATGTCTGTCTGTAATGTTTGATTATCAATGCCTACCAGAATCTCATTTTTTATTATTTCTAAGTAGGCACCTAAAAAAATCTGTTATGAGACAAAGATTTTCTATGGAAATATTTGAAATAGATACAACTCTCTATATATTTGCATATATGCACAATGACACTTTATTAAATTTTTTTTAAAAATCAAATATCTCTGAAAAATCTTATAAACATTCAGTATCTCAAACAGTATATTTACCAAATATACACCAAAAAAGGTGTATATTTACCAAATATACACCAGGGAAAGAAACAGGAAAAAAATTCTACATAGTATCAAAACAAATTGCATAATTATTACTATATGCCTGTTTAGACAATACGTGCAAAATAACCCTAAATTCCATCATGATAGATTTATACAATTTTCCCTACAAAACAAGAAATATAATGACTTTGATGACAAAACAACTTGGAACTATTTTTCACAGTGAATTAAATCTCCTTGGTTAATAAATAAAAAAGCTAATATGATCAGCTTCAGTATAATCAGAGACAGTCTGTACCAGTGAATACACAAAAACAATAGCTCCAGTTAAACCCATTAAACAGTATTGGCTTTACCTGTTCGCTAGAAAAGTATCCATGAACATATTCAATAGCTTTTAATTTGTACTCAGTCAATACAGCCTAAAAAATACAGGAAAGAAAAAAAGTTGCAGAAAGAAGCGATTAAAAAAAGACTCATCTTTTTATTTACTTCATTTTGCTTTTTTATGTTTTTTATAACTGTACTGAGAGACCATCATCAGCATTTCTTTTTTATTTTGCCCTGAAGGTTCACATCAACTTTATGTTAAACAAGATAATACAGTTGATTATTCAGAAAATCTCATTGTATGCTCCCTGTCAAATAAGCAGCAAAGCACCTTAATTCAGTGAATTTATGAAAGACTGAATAACAAGTCTATACAGACAGAATTAAGTATACAACAGAGCTTGCTCCGAAAGTGGACAATGTTTTATCATTACCTTTCACATTTCTAACTTTAACATGCAATCACCCAAAACTAATAAAGCACAGTACTTTGATGCAGCACTTCTGACTTTCTGACAAGACAATTCTGTTGATAACCATGTGAGCTATCCAACAGCCAGGACTTCCTTCCTCTTCTCATACCCAGCTCGCTGAGACAAGATGTAAAGAAGGCAGCTGACAGCTGAATTCCTGCCTCAAACTGGTGCAAACACCTCTATTGCTAGATCTCACGCGTATTCTTGAATCACCTTCAGCTTCACCCCACACACATTTCTGTCGTCCTCCCAATACTCCTAAAATCTACCCCTACTCCTTGTTTTTTTTGTTCCTGTCCCTCCACACAGACACGAAGGTCTCCATCACTGCAATCTTACTGTGAGTAGCACAGGTGCACAGAAACCCACTTGGATACTGTTCGAGGCAACTCTCTTCCTTTCTGTACCTCATTAAGAGACAAATACTACTAGACACACTGAAGTCACAGAGGAAAGAATATCACTCTGTTCTTAGTCTATTCCTTCTCTTCATGTATTTTGGAAAAGAGAACGGTATGCCATATATTTTTTTACCAAAAAAAATGTTACTACTCCTTCTTAAATCAACATATGAATGATTTTATAATAAGAATACAAACAGAAAGCACTGCTATGTGTACTTATGGAAGAAAACAACAAATAAAACCCTCCAAAGTTTATTTTGCTAATAATTGTAAATACATATGGGCAGAAATAAAACTAAACTACACATGAAGACATATAAATAATTGTTCCTGCTAATTGGAGGACTGAGAATGGAACACACTAATACAACTAACTTGTGAATTGCATAATAAAGAAGGTTCTATCACAAAGCTAGAAATGAAGCTTAGACAAAAACATAGCTGCAAAGACACAGAATCAGCATCTGGACAATGAATGTTACACTGCAACAGCACAGTTATTATTAAGACAGCACAGCACTGATCCTTACATCAACAGCAAGTCGGGTTTACAGGAATACAGGGAGAGAGCACAGAGGAAACATAATTGCCTAAAATCACATGTCAAAACCCTTTTGTCTGAAGTCTTTAGTAATCACAGAGCATATTCTGAAGGACTGCACTGCAGTAGCAATAATTGAAACATTACTCCCTCCCACCATGAATTCTCAGAGAAAGCATTCATGTGCAAGTTGTTCCTTGATGGGCTTTTTTGTTTCCAGATTTTCCACACAAATTCTTAAGTAGGGATAGAAGTCCACACCCTGAAATATCTTATTAAGCTGTCATGTTTTCAGCTGATTATACACATACTTATTTTATAAAGGAGAATTTATTATGACCATGACCTTATGCAAAAATGCTAGTAAATGAAGTTGTAATAACAAAGACTCATCCCTGGGGCTTCTGCTGCACACTGGTTTATACCTCAATATGCTGCAAAATAATAATATTGCAACTGCAGCCATCACTGGGCCTCACCCTGAAGAGAAGCTGAACTGCAACTCAACTCTAGTACCCAAGTCCAAATAAAGGAAATTTATCTCTCCTGGACATCCCAACTAAAAAGGCCCACTTATTACAAAAACACTAAGGATCCCTTTTCTGCCACGAGGCAATCTTATCTGAAAAAAAGCCCTTCATTTTCACACCAGAACAGCTTTAACAGGGTACATAGCTGTTCTACTGTGACACTCAACCTCTGCTTAACTGCAACAAAATACATCCTTACAGGTTTCCACTTCCCATGCAAAACAGGAAACATTAATCTCAGAGGTTCTGATTTTTTCTCTCTCCTTTTCCATCTCTAGCATTTCGGGAACTGTGCCAACCACTAACCTCCAGCTTTCCTGTTAAATTCAGTCCGCTGTGCAGAAAAAAAGAGACCTGCCAGACACTAGGAAGCACAAGTTTCTATCTCAACTGCCCACAACTAGCAGGTATTTTACTCGGTTAGTTTTTAAAGAGGGGATGCAGAAGCACAGCTCAGAGCACGCATCAAAACGCAGAGATTTACATCCTGGAGGAAAGTATGCACACGTTCCTGAGCTGTGGGAGATGCACCTTCCAAGGACTGCCCCACTGCAGCTTCGAAATCAGCTCTCACGTCCTACTTGTGCTTTGCATCTCCTAAATCAGCATATAAAAGGTGGATACTCGACACTGTCTCCGGTTAGGCCAAGCAAACGCAGCCCTTCCCCCCAAATAAGAGATACTTGGCTATTTTGGGTTTTTTTCCTCACCTCCCTTGACAGTGAAAATGCTGCCATAGTCTTACTCCAGTGCTTATTTCAAAGGAAGCACACGATTTCGTTGAAACACACGATGTTACTTCAGTGGTAGCGGTCTGGACATTCAATGTCAATTTTCCGAGACAATTAAAAACATGCGAGGAAGCATGTCACAGCAGTTTTACACTATTACAGGACATACAAAAACTAGAATACACCAACAATAAGGAATTAGTTCACACCGTGGTGAAATTCAGTCCGCATTTAACGCTGAAGGGATTATTAAAGAACACAAACCACTCACACTTCGTATGGTTATCTCGAGAAACAGAATTTTAGAATGATAAAGAGTTGGAAGGGACCTCAAATATCATCTTAGTCCCAACGCCCTGCCATGTCCAGGAGGGACACCTCCCTCTAGACCAGGTTGTTCAAGGCCTTACCCAACCTGGCCTTGAATGTTGCCAGGGCTGGGGCATTCACAAGTTCCCTGAGCAACCTGTTCCAGTGTCTCACCACACTCACAGTAAAGAACTCCTTTTAAATACCTGAACTAAATTGCCTATTCTTTCAATTTGTATCCATTACTCCTTGTCCTACAGTCTATCATTAAAAGACTGAACCAACATAACGCACAAAACGAGAGATTATTACCTTCCTAATTTCATCCAGCACGGTTTCAAACGACTTCTTGTCCATCTCGATCAGCTCATTCAGTGCAGACACTTAAAACGCGGAGGAAATAAAAATTTAAAAAAAAAAAAAAAAAACAGATACGGGCTAAAGTCTTAACAGCCTTCAAACATACAAAAAGAAAAAAAAAGTAAATAAAAAAATAAAAAGGAAAAAACACGCGCAGGGCAGTGGAGGCGGCCGGGGCTCTCCTCAGCCGGACTCACGGACAAAGGCGCGGGCCGGGCGCTGCTCGGAGAGCCCTGTCGCGGCGCTCCCGGAGGCGGCGGGCCGGGATGAGGCGGGCAGGGGCCC